>JAJOOH010006197.1:0-14192 GCA_029582605.1 Solanum gracilifrons
AAAATAAAACGCCTGAAATAAGCTGATAAAACAAAATGCCTCTGCCCGGATTCGAACACGCGACCTCGCGTGCAGTAGAGCAAATTCCTGAACCCCCAACGCCACTGAGCTACACCTTTGGTGTATGTTCAGGGGGTTCAATAGTATATATATACACATATATTCAAAATTTAATCTTATATATGTAGTGTAATTTTTCGACGAAGGGGGTTCGGATGAACCCCCTTCATTCAAGGTACATCCGCCCCTGGCTAGGACCATTTTCCATCGGCACGATATCACTACTTGTTTCCACCGGCTTTATATAGTATCACTTACCAGAATCATTTTCCTTCGACACAATATCTCTAGCCAGAACCATTTTCCTTCGTCTTTATAACATGTCACTTGTTGGAACCATTTTCTTGCAGCACAATATCACTAGTCGGAACTATTTCTCTTCGACTTTATAGAATATCATTTACCGATACCATTTTCCTTCGACATAATCATCAGATGTCTCATCATGATGCACATAAATCAATACTATAAGGAAGAAAGCTATTACAAATATTTGTGTTATTTATGTCTTTTATAGGCATTACAGTGACAACTTTTTCACTTCTTACTGTAAGTTCACAACCATAATTAAAAGATGAGCAAAAAGCTACAGACCCAATAAAGCTAAATGACCAAAATCTATCATTAATATTACTATTTTCAATACTCTCCCTGAGCACCAACTTTCATTTCAAACTTTATCAAGTTGTATATAAATCCTTCCAAACTTGTTGATACTCAAGTTGTTCCTGAACAAATCTACAATTTAGTTCTTGTGTTGATGTACTTCAACCTAATTTCCTCTTGCAATTTTTTTTCCTAATAAGGTAATAATGCACCTTCATGTGTTTTGTTCTTGAATAAAAACTGATTTTTCTGCTAGACATATTATTAGTTCACAATATAGTGAACAACATAAATCGTAGGTTGATTTAGATTTATCAATAACTACATTAGTCAAGTATTCGCTTTCGAGTTGTCATCGATACGTTGGTACTCAATACTCCGTTTTTGTTGTTGATAAAGACACAACGGATTGCTTTTGCTAAATCATGAGACTACTACTAATGCAAGCATAAATACATATCTGAAAGTTGAGTGTGGAATATCATGATCTCATGTATAGTCATCATAACAATAATCAACTAACTTACAATCTCCACATTTCTTGTATATAATATCATATTCAATTGTATCATTGACATATCTTATGGAACTGCTTTCAAAGGAGGTTTCTTTGAATTTGCAAATAGTGACTCATTACACTAAGGGAAAAGACTCAAATATTCCATTGAACTTTGAAGAAAAAGCTCATTTATGTCATCTGCTAAAAGTTTGGTTTATATATGCCATTGTCATTTGAGAAAATGCTCATTCATGCCATTATTTTTTAACTTTGATTTTGTAAAATTATTATTTTTACTTCAACAAAACACTTAACAGCTTTCAACATTTTTCAATTGAGGTTTTAAATCAAATGTACTCATTTTGCTTCTTCTTCCTCAAGAACACCAAGAACACATGAAGAACATCGAATTTCCAACTTCTTCAATTCTTCACGAAATCACCTCTAATTTCAAGAGTAGTTTAGTTTCTCTCCAAACTAGATACCAAAACTCATCTAATTTTGATCTCTAGTACTCAAGTTTTGTTTTCCATTATTAGAAGTAAAAGTCTCCGATTGACACCACTTTTTGCAGATTCAATGAAAAGAAAACATTTCCATTGATAATTCTTTAACATCAAATAAAATGAAAAGTAAATAAAAAAAATTGTTAATTAAAAGGACGACAATGCAAAACGTTGTTGCTAAACAAAATTATAATATTATTAGATGTATGTTGAATGAACACAATTGGTTTATTGGGGTGATTTAGAGAGTTTCGTTGAGAGTAGTGTGAACCGTACATGTTTTTGTGAAGAATATGTTAATTTTTGCCAATTTTTAACAAAAGGATGAAAGTTGTCAAATTTTAAATAATTGAGGGATGTTCCCTATCAAAGAAAAATAATTTAAGGGGTCGTTTGGTGTGAAGGATAATACCAAATAGTCCTGAGATTAAATTATAGTATCACATAATTTGTTGTTTGGTTGACAAGTCCGGGATAACTTATCCCGAGATTAATAATTAGTACCGAGATAAGTTATCCTTCCCCTTGGGTGGTATAGTAATCCCGAGATAACTTATCCCGGGATAAAATAAGTAAATGACAAAAATATCTCTTTCAACCCTTTTGTTACATCACTTTTTACATTCATGATGGGCATTTTTGTAAACAAATAAATTGTTCTTAAAATTTATTATTTTGAATACAATAAATCAAACACTCAATAAAAAATAATTTCATCATAACTAATCACATCAAAATTTATCCTATCATAATTAATCTCATTAGAACTTGAATTCAAATCAAACGACCCCTATATAATTTAAGTTAAGGATATAGTTTAAGAATGTTTTTGACCAAAAGCTCTTTGTTTTTCATTAAAATTTTCCAGCGTGATGTTTGGTATAATTGAGTTTTAGTTAACTAAAGGACAAGAATAAGGAGGGCCCGTCAGAAAAGTAGGTTAACAACATAACGAAATTAAATTTGATTTCCTTTATCTCCTTCCAAAAAGTGTGTATACTGTACTGAACCTTCACTTCGTTCTTCACGCCCGCCATTCCATTGCTCAGAAATGGACTCTTGGAACGAATGGGTTGAGCAGACACTTGAGAAACTGGAGTCCCGTAAACTCCTCCGTTCACTTAGGCCAATTCATCTCTCCGACGATAATTCACATACTGATGAGTTTGAATGTTTTGATGGATTGCGCCAATGGGATAGAGCCTCAGTCGAAGTAGAGATTTTAGAGACCACATTCCAGAAATGGCTCCAAGATATTCCTTCTCCTGGTATACTTTCTCCTTTTTCCCCTTTTCTCCATTCTTTTTCTAATTTCAAATTTGATGAAACAAGATATAAATGTAATGTGTGGAAAGTTTAGTTTCATAGGATCAAAAATCTTTAAAATTTGACTAGTTTATATTGAAAGTTCTGGAGTAAAGCTCTCAAATGTTCACTCAACTTGATGAATTTTATCTACTAAGGTCACTTTTTTTTGTTTTATATAAGAAGAAGTCATGGAGCTATTCATTCATTTATTTAAAAGTCACACTCGCCGGAAAATCCATTGAGTGTGATCTACCCGTACTGGTTTACTTGTGTAAAAGGGTCGGTTGGCAGCTCCTAGCTCCTTTTACATTGTTGTAACATCTCAATTAGGTACCTCCCATAATTGAGTCGGACAAGTTGGCAGAGTTTGCTGCTCTAAGATGCCTTA
This sequence comes from Solanum gracilifrons, assembly GCA_029582605.1. Taxonomy (NCBI): domain Eukaryota; kingdom Viridiplantae; phylum Streptophyta; class Magnoliopsida; order Solanales; family Solanaceae; genus Solanum; species Solanum gracilifrons. The sequence goes on from JAJOOH010006197.1 coordinate 3,368, forward strand.
AGTTTGTCTAAGTTGTAGCTTCACCGTGATGCATGTTTGGTAGCCTACGAGTCTGCAACAATTTTTTTTGTGTCTGTAATTGTACTTGAGCTGAACTTGATTCTTGCTTATTTTAACCTTTTTATTTGAATGCAAGTTGGAGTATCTGATTATCGTGTGTTATTCAATCTCTTTGTATGAATTCTTTAAATTGCAATGAATAACGTGTTGTAACGTTATTGGTGGCAAAGTATTGGTGAAAGAGCACAAATTAAGCAAAGATGACAAGCATAGTATAAGGAGGAAAAGAATATTATGCTGGTTGATTTAGAACACTCTGGGAGCTGTCGAGATTTTGGGTATTGCAGAAGTATAAGGAGGTCAAGGGGGGATTCATAAGATGAGAGGGGGAAGAGCGACCGGGCCAGATGATATTCCTATGGATTTTTGGAATGCATGCAAAGTAGGTATTAGGTGGCTAACTGAGTTCTTGTATTACTTAAATGTCATTTTTAGGATGACTAAAATGCCCGTAGAATGAAGGCGCAGTATAGTGATCCTATTGTACAAGAATAAGAGTGATATTCAAAATTATAACAACGGTAGGAGTATTAAACTTCTAAGCCATACTATGAAAGTTCGAGAGAGGGTGGTAGAGATGAGGACGAGGAGGCCTGTGTCTATTTCAAAGAACCAATTCTGATTCATGTCAGGGCGACCAACGAACATGTACCATTGAGCCAAAACCCAAGTGAGAAATGTGGAAGGAGACTTGAAGCACTTTTCAGTCAAAATGGGGTTGTACCGGGGATCAACTCTTAGCCTATTTTTATTTGTCTTGGTGATGGATGAATTGACACGGCATATTCAAGGAGAGGTACTATGGTGTATGTTATTTGAAGATGACAAAGTATTGATTGATGAGACACACGACAGAGTTAATGATAGACGGTGGTTTGTAGAGAGACCCTAGAGCCTAAAAGTTTCAAGGTTGAACATGAATAAGACATAGCACATGGAATGTAAGATCAATGACATATCACATGAGGTGGATATGGAAGTGAGGATTGATACACAAACCATCCCTAAGAGATGAAGCTCAAGTATCTTGGTTAATCAATGTCACACATCAAATTGGAGTGGGGTGGATTAAATGGAGGCTTGCATTTGGTGTATTATGTGATAGAATGTGCCACCGAGACATAATGGTAAGTTCTACAGAGTGGTTGTTAGACCAGCTATTGTATGGGGCACAATATTGGTTGGTCAAGAATTCACATGTTCAGAAGATGAATATAATGAATATAGTGGATATGAGGATGCTTAGATGAATGTGTTTGTGCAGTAGGAGAGATAAGATTAGGAACAAAAATATACGGGGTAAGGTGGGAATGACCTCAGTGATAGACAAGATGCGGGAAATAGAACTGAGATGGTTTGGGCATGTAAAGAGGAGCAGCACAAGATCCTAGTCAGAAGGTGCGATAAGTTGAGAGTGATAGGTCTAAGGAGAAGCATAGGTAGATCAAGGAAAAGAGGTGATTATACATGGCATGTCATGTCATATCTTTGGCTTACTGAGGACATGATCCTAGATAGGAAAGTATCGTGGTGGAGGATTAGGGTAGATGGTTAGTAGGTAGTCGAGCAATTTCTCTCTTTCTTATAGGAGATCACAGTTCTAGTTCTGAGTACCCTGTCTGCTCCCTACTTACCCGTATCATTATTATTATTATATTACTATCTTATTTTTCAAATTGTATTACTACCATTGTTTCTTTTACTTGGGTTATGTTTACTGTTTTTGCTGTCAGTACTTCACTTTTCTACGGTATTTTCACCATAGCTTTTACTCTTGCTTTTGCCAAACTTGTTTTTGAAAGCATTTTTCTTGGGCCAGGGGTCTATTGAAAACAACCTCTCTACCTCACACAAGGTAGGGGTAAGGTCTGCATACACCCCACCCTCCCCAGTCTCCACTTGCAAGATTACACTGGGTATGTTGTTGTTGTTGAATAACGTGTTATAACGATCTCCCTTCTACTTCATTCTCAAGAGAAATGCACCTCTTTATTTGCACTCTGTTACATGAGCCATTATCTCCGGTAACACTGAATTTCACCTTCAACAAAATACAGTGAATTTTCTGGTGGTTTTATGTAAATTTTTGGCGAGTGTGGCTTTTAAAGAAACAAATGAATCATTTAGTGACTTTTTTTTATACAAAACAAAGAAAAGTGACTTTAGTATATAAATTCATCAAGTTGAGTAATCATTTGAGAAACTTACTAGACAATTGTGATAGTCATTCAGAAATGGAATTGCGTCTAAATGTTTAAGAACGTAAAAAAAAGAAGAATAATTGCCTCATAAATTGGTATGGAGAGAGTGGTAGCTTCATTTATCTCCTAGTTGCATTACTCGTACATGCTATGCTAGTTCTAATAAAAAGGCTGAAGGATGCTACCTTAAGAAAAGCTACAAGTTTTACAAAAATGAAATACTTTGCGATATGCATCGCTACAGTCCCTTGTATGAATTATCATAACAGGCTGAGATGTTGCACTCATCACATACTTTTAATCAATTATAGGAGATGACCTTGGTGGCAGTGGCGTTGCTTATACTGAAGCAGGGACAAGTGCTGGAGGATTCAGAAAGTTAATTCTATTTTCCGGAAATGATTATCTGGGCTTGAGTTCCCATCCCTCAGTTATCAAAGCTGCAACACAGGCATTCTATTAACTCCTCTTCAGCATTTTGTTTATTAATGAATTCTTGTAATGCTATCATGTCCCGTTGGGTAAAATTGTTCTGACTGTTGTATTCAGGCAGTCCAAAAGCATGGAATGGGTCCAAGAGGTTCTGCACTAATATGTGGTTATACGAATTATCATAGATTATTAGAGTCATCACTGGCAGAGTTGAAAAGCAAGGAGGTATTATCTTTTTAATTAGTTAACTCTTCGAGGTTATAATTTGATTTGGTGAACTTGCTTAGTTGGGAGATTATCTATCCGTAAAGAGATAGTAAAATGCAGGAGCCTGTAATGTGTTAGGACCTCACTTATTCTCCATTTTATCTTTTCCTTCTAGAATTAGGGAAATAACTTGGGATTTTAATAATGAGCAAGGTAACTCTATACCTTGTGTTTGGACATGAAGGAGGACTACTCTCAGAAGAATTTGTAATAGAAAAATTATTACATGTTATTTTCGATTTTCCTCCGGCTTATGTTCTCCCCCCCCCGCACACACACAAAGAAAGCATAAAAAAGAGTTACCTTTTTACCAATTGCTTCTGATGTCTTGTACACCACAGAAAGAAACTTGCGTGTTTATTATTTATTTGATAAAGACAATTTTATGTTTATTAAACTAGGTTCTCACACTTAGCTGCAAATCTCGTCAAATAAGGAACCGATTGCCACTTGCTTGATGATAATTAACTATTAAATCATCTGATTTGTGTTTCTTCTACCACCTGGATGCTGGAGTAAATATTTCAAAGTTCCATAATCATCATCTAGGACTCTGCATAGTATTAAGATGAGTGGATGTATCTTTCAAATTCATGGAATGCTTTTACTAGCAATGGTTCTAATTGGGATTATTATCCAAAAACTGACACACTTTCAGTGAATGACTGATCCAAACTGATGCTTACTCTCTCTGATTTTACATATTAGGATTGCCTTCTTTGTCCCACAGGCTTTTCAGCCAATATGGCCTTTATGACAGCTGTAGGCAATGTTAGTCTGCTCCTAGCCAAAGACAGTCAACCTTCAATAGATGAAAGAGTTGCTGTTTTTTCCGATGCCCTGAATCACGCATCAATCATTGATGGTATACGTCTAGCTGAGAAACAGAAAAGCGTAGCTGCTTTTGTCTATCAGCACTGTGATATGCACCATCTTAATGAGTTATTGTATGTTATTCTTCATTTGATTTCTACTTACGGTGGATGTTATTCTGTTCTCATTTGTATATTATTTGTGTTTTAACAGAACAAATTGCCCAATGAAGAAAAAAGTTGTCATTACTGACAGGTTAGTCATGATTGAAAGTTTCACTTGTTATCAACTTCATCTGCACTGTCATGACCCCAAAAATCCTGAAGCAGAAGGAAGAAGAAGTAGTATGGTGTAACTTTAATACCAGTTTCAAAAAAACAAAAAAGAAGGAAAAAGTACGAAAAAGAACAAATGAGTGGCATCAATCAATTTTATAGTGGCCATACCTAAATGCATTATTTAAATGTAGTTACTTTTATGATCTTTTAGCTGTACAAAGATGGATAAGTGGCGTATAAACAGCAATCGGGGGAGCATTTACTATAATTGAGTAATTTTTTTGCAAGCACTTGATTTTTTCCTTCTTTTGCCAGCTTGTTTAGTATGGATGGAGACTTTGCACCACTGGTTGAGCTTGTGAAACTCCGTAAGAAGCATGGCTTTTTGTTGGCAATTGATGATGTAAGTCTTTAAACTTCTAGTAAAGAAAGCCATATTTATCTTATTTTGTTCCTCAGAATCTTGCTTTGGTCCTACTAATTTTTCCCCTTTGATGATATCCATTGCGTATCTTCATTTGGAAGCACTAGTGAAGTGGTTCCAAAGACTATAGTATCCATGTTCATTTACTTTCCTTGAGTTCTTCCATCTCTTGATATTTCGTCCTTAATATAATAGTTTATTGCTTACGAAGTTTATTTTTACTTATTGCTGAACTGATTCGATTATGATATGTGTAATTATTATGAGAACTTTTGTTCTTTTTTTTTTCCTTCAACTTTCTAGGCTCATGCAACATTTGTTTGTGGCAAAACCGGTGGTGGTGCAGCAGAGTTGTTCAACTGCATAAGTGATGTGGACATTTCCATTGGTACTCTGAGTAAGGCAGGAGGTTGTCATGGTGGATACATAGCATGCAGGTACTCCAAAAGTAATAGTAAATTGTATGTCTCTGTGTGCATCCCCGTGTGTATATTATGTGTATACACAGACAGATTCTTTTATATCTTACTTCACTGAAGACTGCATGAGGTCTTAAGTCCAGTCCTCTTTTGATTAATCTTTAGGACACAAATCTTCAGTTTAGGAGCACTACTTCTTTATCTACTGCTGCGAGTTTCAGGTTGAAATCACTTGGCAGTTGAACAGCATTTGGAGCCAGTCTCCTTTCATTAATCAGAAACTTGAAGTAGACTTGTAACGAGACCGATTTCACTTACCTTTCTTTATGTGGATCACACAGAAGTTCTTTGGGTTATGGATTTTGAGCTCTATACCTCTTAAGTTCAAGTTGAATTTCTTATCCATATAAGTACTTTCTTTTCCTTTTTTGCTTTCTGCTTGTTTAGTTAGACATGGAGTTCTTTCAACAACCAGCAGAACATGAAGTAGTATTAAACATGTCAATTATAGATCAACCCTCTCTCTTTTATGAAAGTCAAATTCCTTAATAGTACTGAAATATTTGATGTTGATGCACGACTTAGCTAGTGAATTTTCTGTTATTTTCAATCAAAAATGTTGAATACTCTTCTTCTCTTTTTGGGGTTGAAATGCTAAATGAACAGCAAGAAATGGAAGCAATTGATACAGTCCAGGGGCCGCTCTTTCATATTTTCAACATCTACCCCAGTGCCCATAGCTGCTGCTGCACATGGTAAATCTACCAAGTTGAATAGTGATTTTCATTATTGCTCTCATCACTTTAAACAAAATTTTAGTGTTTCTAGTTCCCAGAGTTATACAAGTTCCTTTCTTTTCTTTTACTATTTGGAAAAAATAAAGTAAAAACAGAGAATAAGATATATCAAGAAATATGAGGAGCAGAAAACCAGAACCAGGTAGAAACTGAGACTGGCACAGTTTTCGTCCTTTGCATTTTATGTGGCTTTACTGTTTTTTCTCTTATAAAAAAAATGTGGCTAACCTGTATACTGTTAATGGTATGACTTATGCAGCTGCTGTTATTGTGGCAAAAAAAGAGATGTGGCGTAGAAGAGCTATATGGAATAGGGTTCAGGATTTCCGTGATCTGACAGGAATTCCCATTACAAGTCCAATCATTTCCCTTATAGTGGGAAGTGAAGCGACAGCCTTACAAGCTAGCAGGTTTCCCTCTGTCTTTTGAGCATCTGTCGGTTCGTTTGTCTCTCTGTTTTAATCTTTTCCTAATTATAGCATCTCTATTTAGCAGACATCTTTTGGACTTTGGCTTCCACATAACTGCAATAAGACCTCCTACAGTGGCCCCTAACTCTTGCAGGTTTGTCTCTTTCGTATCACTTTTTGGAGTTTTGTAGTGATTGCTGTTGTTTTTTGTAATAGCATCCTATTATGGCAATTTTTGTTGCATCATTTTCTGTCAATTTTCCCTCCTTATTTCTTCATGTGGAACTTTGGGCTCTTTTCTTGCATTAGTTAGTCTGCTTAAGGAACTTCTGATGCAGCCATCTGCTATCCTAGCTTATACATATGATATAAGATTTTTGGGTGGTTCATTTTACCTTGTCATCACCCCCTAGCGGAGATAAACTTAACAAAATAGAGGGCAACCTTGGCTATGAGCGACAAATCTTTATGATGATTCAATGTTAATGACCTCATTCAACCTTTATTTAGAGCCTTCACTATCGGGGGCTAGATAGATAGCTAGCAGTTACGAGCACCATTCCCCTGACTATAGATAGGAAAAGATGTAGAGGTGCGTCCCACACTCACTAGGGACTAAGAAGTTGTCGAAGTAGCGAGTTAAATGAGAGGCTAGAGTCAAAGGCGAGCCAATGAGCTTCTCAGTTAATGAAGAGCTTCCCTTGATGTGAGCAGAACTATCTGTTTCAACTATTCAGAAAGCGGCCCTCCATTCCTGCTTTGAGGAGTAGATTGAAGGGCTTATCACTTCTCCTACTGCTGTGCACCTTCCATGAGCCACCCATAACAGTTATTTTTGAGTGGTCTGAAGTACTAAGTACTTGTAAAATGGATAGTTAGTATGTGAAGGCATCAAAGGCACTCCCCATGTCCCTTTCTTGAAAATTTCGACCTAATAATGTATAGCAATGACTTCCATTTGTTTGCCTGCAAGTTAGTACATCAATAATGTGGGTAATTCAAAGCAGCTATGTAGGTCTGCTCATGTTTAATCAAACATGGTTGGAACATATGTATATATATATTCACATAAGTTTAATTCAGTGCCCCTTTCTTTCAGGTTAAGGATAGCTCTGAGCGCAGCTCACACATTAGATGATGTAAAAAATCTCACAGCTGCACTGTCTCAATGTATCAACTTCAGCGAGATAGGATTCCAGTGCACAAGCTGGAATGCTGCGCGCCTTTAGCTAGTGCAGTCATAAGAATTATAGTGCTGTCTTTTAGAACTGAATTGATCAAAGAGAGTGTATTCTTTCATGGTGTGTACCCACACCCGATGCAATTTAGCAGTTTTTAATCGAATTGGTTGAGTTATGATTCATTGTTGAAGTCCAAACCAAACAAACTTTGGATGGATCGACTCTTGAGTCTTGAATTATACACGACTAAATTCTATCCAATCTGCATAGAAAACTAAAATAGAATCAGTGGGTCAACAGTTCTATCCTACCAAAAAAAAAGAAGAAGTTTGTATCGTTATTTTCAGAAGGTAAATTGGTTATTTTTAGAAGACGCGCAGCTGAAAGCCTCTTCTTCTATTCATTAAAAAATCTGGTTGTTTAACTTACATGTTTACAAGAGAGGACCTAAGCCCGTCTCAGCATTTAAAATGGCAAGTTGACAACAAATGAACAAACTCAAATACCCCTCCCCATTTTCCTTTTCCCTACTTAAAAATATTTCCTGTTTTATTATATTATTTTTATTCTTATTTAAATAAGAATTAATGATGAAATTATAATGTTCATATATATATTATCCGTTAAAAATGTACGTAAAGTTATTCTATTTTAACTGATAAAATGAGATTAAGAAAGAAAAAGATTCCTACATTTTTATTAGTTAAAGTGATTTTAAAAGAAAGAAAATAAGAATAGAATTATTCAAAAGTAATATTTTTATTATGAACAAAATTTGTTTTAAAAGAAAAAAATAATAAATTTATTTGAAAAAAAGGCATTTTAACCCAAACAATAGGAGTATTTCAGGACCAAACTATCAACCGTAAAGATATTTTTGGACTAAACTACAAACAAAGACATTTTTATTCATTTCAAATAGTTTAAGACCATTTTATATATATATATAAATGAAAAAAGATTTAAACTTTCCCCAATGCCATTTTTTCTTTAAAAAAAAAGAGTCGAAACCCATAAAATGAAACGGTAAAAAAGAGCATTGGGAAAAGGAAACAAATCATTCCATACTAGTACCTAGTACTCTGCCAACCAATTCAAATTTTGCCTCCAATTTAGCCCTTTCTCACTTCTCCTCTCCACTTAAAATAAACATCATTTTTTAATTACTAACAAAATACAATACAATACAATAGGTAAGCAAGCAAGTTGTAAGAAAATTTTCCAGTGAACCATTTTTTGAAATGGCCATCTCATCTCTACATTCTTCCAAGAAAAGCCCTGCTCTTTCTTCCTCAAAGGTACACAATCTCCTTCTATTAATAGTATTTACTTATAATGATTAGCCCATGTTTCTAATTTGTCCTCCCATTTGATGGCTTAATCAGAAGAAGGCACTGCAAATCAAGAAAAAGGCCTTGCCTCCTAGTAAAACCAACAAGGTGACAACCATTTTTTTACTCTTTTTATTGATAAATAAGCACCTTTTTATGTTCATTTTTGCTTCTATGTTCTTCAAGGTGGGTGATCTTAAACTTTTGTCAAGTTTTGACTTTTGATCTTCAAGTTTTGCCACGGGGCAAGCAAAGGTCAAAAGTTCAAGACCGTCCATTTCCAAGGTCATTAGGTGTCATTTCTTGAATGTACATTGTAAATATTGAGTTTTTGGTCATGCCCCTTGTTCTTCTATTAGCACTAATAAATGTACCTGTAAAATTCTTTTGCCAGGTGGTAAATGGAGGTAAAAAGAAGGTTCAAATATGGTCAGTGTCAAAAATGCAAAAACTTACTGTTAATTTAATTTTATGGTTTTGTTATCTTTCTGATAATGCTTTTGATTCTTGATTTTACTAGCCCTGAAAAAAAGACACTGAAATACAGCTCTGTTGATGTAAATTCATCCGCGATGTTGCGAGCTGCAGAAGTACAAGCAAATTTGCCTTGTCAATTTCCTAGTTTTGTCAAGTATATGCTCCCTTCACATGTCAGTGGGGGATTTTGGTTGGTAAGTTAAAATTTTCTTGAAAAAAATAGAAATTTTGTTAGTACTATGTTCTTATTGTTTTTTGTGAATACAACAGGGTTTCCCGAAGAAATTTTGTGATTGCCATTTGCCAAAACATGACGACATTGTTGTTTTAGTGGATGAAAATGACGAAGAATCTCCTACCAAGTACCTTATTGATAAGAACGGATTGAGTGGGGGTTGGAGAGGATTCTCCATTGCTCATAACCTTCTTGAAGGGGATGTCTTGGTCTTCCAATTGATCCAACCCTCCAAATTTAAGGTAACACCTTATATTTGTTGTCATTTTTACAACATCTATCGCGTACAATAGACACAATGTGACTCGATCTTTTTCCAGACCCGAGTTAGTGCACTGGACTATCTTTTTATCCTAAAGTAACAATATCAATATTCTTTGTATGTTGCAGTTTTATGATGTCCCAAAGGGACAGTAAAGCAATGGCCTTATTGTTGTTACCCCTGTTTTTAGGTATACATAATAAGAGAAAATTGCTTGACAGAAATTGATGGTGCTATTACTCTTCTAAATCTGGATTTTCGTGCTAGACCAATCAAATCTGGTATGGTTACAAGCAGTATATCTAATTTCTATCGCAAACACGATCTACAACCTGTTGATTTACTGATATTATTATCTTGATAGATCATGATGAAGAGATGAAAATCTGTGAAGCAAAAGAGGAGAAATACTTGGAGCCTCCTGTCCAAGATATTAATCAAGATGACAAAATTGAGGAAACCATGTTGTTACCAAACTCGGACCGCGACCCTGCAGCCGATCAATGTGGAAATGACAGCGATAATGGCTCTGAAGTTTTAGAAGGCATTAGATTTTCACAATCACGAGTCGAATTCAAAGATGTGAAGGGCTATTCTGGTTTCAGCATTCTTGTTGATGGCCTGATCATCGACTCCGAGGTTCCTGCATTACACATTCGGACCAAATACTATGATCTTTGTCGCACCCAAAATTCATTTCTCCATGACCATTTACTTGGTGGCCTAAATGTCAAGCTAGCTGCTGGAATGATTACTGAAACTGTGAACATTGCTGATGCCATTAGAGCCTGTACAAGTTCGACTCCTCATGAGTTTCTTGAGACTTGGGACAGTACATTGAAAGGGTTCGAGTGTTTAGGCATGAACGTTGGATTTTTACGCGCAAGGATAAGTAAGCTTGATAGTTTGTCAAGTGAATCGAAAAACGTTCTTGCATCAAAGAAAGTTGAGCTAGCTGAAGCAAAAGAGGAAATGAGGATTATTGAAGAAAAGGTTTTGAAAGTGAAAGAAGTGATGAAGAATGTAGAATCTGAAATTGAGGCCTTAACAAAGAAAGATGCAAACTTTGAGCTCAAGTTCAAGGCATTGGCTGCTTCTCCATGGTAGAAAAAAAATGGTCCTGATTAGTATTATTAGTGTATAATTAGTTAGTGAAGAAGCCTTTTGAGGTTCCTAGCAGGAATATTCAACTCTTTCTGCTATTTTTTTTGAGGTTACATGAGCCATCATATCCTTTT
>JAJOOH010006198.1:0-18414 GCA_029582605.1 Solanum gracilifrons
GAACTTTCTTTAACACATAATAGTTATTCTGATATTAATGGTTTAGATTTATTTTTTGAATTAAAAGTGTTAAGGGAAATAATACAAGTAGAAAATAATGATCTAATGAAAATACTCAATCAAATAAAAAGACTTGATTCTTTTCCTAATGCATGTATTGCTTATAGAATAATGTTAACAATTCCTATAACCATTGCATCAGCCGAAAGAAGTTTTTCGAAAATAAAATTGATAAAATCTTATCTAAGATAAACAATGTCTCAAGAGAGATTGAATGGATTAGCTATATTATCAATTGAAAAAGAATTACTACAAATCGATTATAAAACAGTAATTAATGAATTTACATCTAAAAAAGCTAGAAAAGTAGATTTTAAATAAAAGTATATAGGATGATTTTTAAATTTTTTTTTAGGACCCCTCTCTATGATTTGGCTTTAGGCCCCAATATTGTTGAGTCGGCCCTGCCTCTAAACAATACCACTAAACAATACTAAAATAGGAGGGGGGAGGGGAAGAAAAAAGAAGACAAATCTGAAACAATTAAAGAAAATACGTATACATTAAGAAAAATCTTTAAAATATTATTGGATGTAATGGAGAAGACAATTTTTGGTGGGGCGGGTGTGTGGGGGGAGAGGGGGGGCGTTAAATTGAACTTTTTAGGATATTATTTTTATTTATTTATTAAATAGATTTGAAATTTTTATTTATTTGTTTAAAATGACATATATAATCATGTAATTGATTGTTTGTAGTGTATTATATTCTTCTTCAGTTTATTGTTATTGTCAAAAAAATGTCAAAATAAAATAGCCAAGTTCGACGTGAGGTGTTTAAAATAAATAAATCCTAATTAAGGTGTCTAAGTGAAAGTTGATGCCAACGTTAGTAATCATCGATGAATTTCGCCTAAGTGAAATAATTCTTTTATAACTATGATGCAAAATGTAATATTACCTTTTTATAATTGTTGTTTTAATATTACATGCATAAAGAACAAATATATATATATATATATATATTATTTTTTTATTTTTTTATTTATTATTATTATTTTATTTTTTTTATGTATATGCATATTTAAATTTACTTATCTTCTAGACATAATATAAATGTTCTTTTTAACTTGATCTCAATTAACGCCTACAAAAATCTTAACTTTACAAACGCTATGAGGCCTAACACACTAACCTGCTTCAATTTTTCTTTAAATAACATTACAATTATATATTTAAAAAATAACACAAAAAAACACTATACAGTCACACAAGTAACTATTCAAAATATTAAATAAAAAGTTGATTACTGTTGTAAAATAACTAGTTAACAAACTAATATTAATAAACTAAAATAATAAGAAGAACAAACAAAGGGAGAGCATAATATATTCTAAATTTTTCTTATATCTTCCTTTGTGAATGAAAGTAATGGCTATTTATAACCAATGATAAATATACAAACCAACACTTGGCCATTGAGAAGTTATCTACTTGGCCAAGTGATAACACCTCTTAAATGGGTGCCCCACATGGCATCCATTTAGTATGTCAAGTGATGACAATTAAAGGGGTGACCCACATGACATTCATTTAGTTTTACAACAATTACAATAATTTTATTAATTTGGCTGGCTGTGCAGCCCTTATTTTGTCACTATTAGGCTTTAGTGTCCATTTGGATTGACTTATTTTATGTATTTTTAAGCCAAAATAGTTTTTAAGAAATTTTAAAGTATTTGGATAAAGTTAAAAAGTGCTTATTTTAAAGCCAAAATAACAAAAATAAGCCAAAAGTCATAAGTTAGAAATCCTAACTTATGACTTTTGACTTATAAGTCATAAGCCAAAACCCAATTCAAACAAACCCTTAGTTCTTTTTTCTTTTATCTTTTTCTTTTCTTGGACAGTCACTCTCAAAGTCAGTAACATTATTGGTGTGTAGGGTTTCATTGCACTCCTTTTTCTCTAATTTTTTGTTTAATTTTCATGAACATAATTCATTTAGCCTTTTTACATTTAAAAAAAAATTCAAATCAAACCACAAACATCACTTTAGAAATTATGAGTATTTAATCGAATTAATCAGAGATCATGAGTATTTAATGAAATTAATCAAAACTCTAATATCGAATATTGTGAAAGAAAGAAAAGAAGAGGTTGATATACATAGGGGCCTTTTCAAATTTCACCACCTTGCAGTATTTTTATTTTATTTTATTTTATATAGCTCCATTTTTAATTTATTTTGAATTATATTTATCACAAAAATAAGTTATAGTTTCATGAATTTTATTATATTTATGTAAAATTAATTAACTATTTTAGTATAGTTTTTTTTTTTTCATTTTAATAAAATAAAATCGAATACTTATTCGACAAATTATCTCTTAATTTTGATTTTTCTTTTATAAGTTCGACACTATAATTCCTATTTAAAGGGAACAAATATTTCTCAATTTTTTTCTGTTTACAACACAAAACATTTCTGCCTAAAACTAAAGCGATTTCTGCACTGGTGGATCGAGGGTTAAGTATTGAAACCATCTGAATTCGATATTTTTGATCTAATTTTATAATTTTAATATAAATTAGATTTAAATTATATAAATAATGTATCAAAACTCATATTTACAATCATAATAAATTTAAATTCTAAATTCTGTTTTCAAATGCTTGGGGCCCACACAGTGGAACAATGTTTGCTCTACATCATTCCATCTATAAATATATACCTTTGCTTACCATTTTCCTCAATTGTTTCACAAAGTTTTCTTCTCTCTTTATTTATGGTATGTGTTTTTTACACTGAAATCCAAGCTAACATATATTTCCCTTCTCTTCGATTCTAGCTATCGTTTATCGAGGTAAGATATACGTATATTCTCTATATTTTTTTGATCAGGTTCTCAAGATTAACAAAGTATTCGTCAATTTTTGAGTTTATTTCCCTTTTCTATTTTCTTTCAAATTCTATTTTTATTCCCAATATCTTTCCCTTTTTGGAACTTCTTTTGTTTAATTTTGGCAAGGGAAACACCGATATACTTAGTTACTAGTTCGACAAAATTCAGTAAATTTAGCTTAAACTCTAATTTTGTGTTATATATTTATTTAATAGGTATCTGTTTATCATCTATTCTATTTCAATTTTAGGTGACACTCTTTTGAGAATATCATTTTTCCATAAATTTGTTGAATATTTATAATTAAAAAGTTGTGATTTTGGACTTTGTAAGAGTAATTTATATGTAGTTTTTATTTCTTTAATTTTTTGTTTAGAATTAAAGTAAAACAAAATCATTTAAAATTAAATTTAGAAGGTTGGATTCTCTTTTCCAAAAAAAAAAAAAAGATGAAACGAGCTAGTATAAGTATATATTATTTATTTATTCTTGAATTTTAAATAGTTATGTAACTATGTACTGTACCCATAGATTATCACTAGTTGATAATAACTTTATCTATTATTAGTTTGAATCAAGTATACCATGATTAATTTGAGTTGTGATGCAATGATAGAGATTTCTTCAATTTTTAATTTGAGATGTCGGATATGAATTTCTGATATGAACTTTTTTAATTCGTTGAGAGTGTTACCTTAAAAAATAAGCTTTATAATATACAAATTTAAATTTAATCAGAATCTAATACGGATAGGGAATATCCAAAAAGAAGTACTATTACAGTGTGTGGCCATTAATTTACTTTTGTTTGGGTTCACTGAAAATCATAAATTTTATGTGTCTTTTCTATGTCTTGTTCTGTCTATTTGTTCACAGCTGTCTGAGTTCCAATGACATATTTGATAGTACTCCTATTAAAAATTTAATCCACTTTAGACAAAAATAAATTTTATTTTATTAAAATTAATGTGCTACTATTTCTTTGTCTTTTTGCCAAAATGTTAGTAATTGCTAAGTGGCCCTGTGACAAAGATGTGAAGCTTTTAAGAGTTAGATTCAAAGTACTGCTTTTATAATTTGACCTTGTTTTTTTTTTTCTATCCAATATTCATATATGGGACCCTTTTTTTTTTTCCTACTTTTGTCCTTTATTTTATGAGTAGTATTAAATTAATCTCCCATAATAATTAGTCTTAATCAAGTAGTTTATTTTATTTTTGTAGGGAAAATGACACCAAAATACTACTACGAAACTATTGGAAAAAAGTAGTTATGTTTGGGTGTATCATGTAAAATATTAATATTTGATTGATTAAAAACTTTGAAAAATGATTATTCTAGTGAAAATAGAAAAAATAAGTTTCACAAATGATATTTAATACAATTCATCTTTATAACCCTCCTCCCCCAATACCTTCCATCCTATTTTTCATAATATTTGTATAGTATTTTTGTCTTCCATATCGAATACTAAAAAAATAAGTAAAAAAAAAAACTTAATTTTTTAAGAATACATTTTCACGAAAAAAATATGTTTCTTTATACTAAACACACCTATTATCCTTTTACCTTAAGACTAAAACGATGCCCTTATTTTATTAGCTAAGTGATGTAGATATGTCAAACAATAAATAAAGAACATAATTGCGCTATTTCCAATAGTTCAAAGACATATATTCTCCATATCATTAATGATAAAGAATAATGTTATGTATGAAACATAAATTGCTCTATTTTTAATAGTTTAAAAGTATTTTTAATCTTTTTCCTTTTTTTAAAATTGCGAAATCATATTATTTAAGTAACTCATAAACTTTTGTTTTATATTTGAAAATTTATCAAATAATTATTCGTGAACAGAGTAACTTCAAATCTTGATTCTGTCAGTACATGAAGAAGATAATGAAGATGGTGGAGGAAAGTGAGAATAAGTTTGATCCACAACAAGTGATCGATGAATTTGAGCTATTAAGCAAAGATGCTGGGAGAATTCAAGAAGAGACCTTACAAAAGATTCTTGAAGAAAATGGAAGGACAGAATATTTGCAACAATGGGGTCTTAATGGGAAAACAGATAAAGTTTCTTTCAAGAATTGTGTTCCTCTTGTTACACACAAGGATTTGGAGCCTTACATTCATAGAATTGTTGATGGTGATCTTACTCCTATTCTTACTCAAAAGTCTATTACCACTATCTCGTTGAGGTAATGTTTTAGCGTATAATTATATTGTTGTATGTATTTTGTATGTTATTTTATATACAATAATATATTGTATGTGCTCTAACAAAAACTAACTCAAATCTTTCATCAAACTCCCTCGAAATTGACGTATAAACTACAAATGATCATATTCTAAAATCGTTTGTAGTAAACACTCCATCCAAATAAATAACAACTTTGCAAAAGTTAATTTTCGAAGTTTTGACTTGAATTCAATTGATAACTAAACATTTCAATTTAAGTTTATTGTTTGCATCAAAGAGTGCCTTTTAGACATCTAGAATTAAAAAAAACATTAATTACTCCTGCTATCGTAAATTAGTTGTCATGTTTATTTTTTGAAAGTCAATTTGACTCATTTTCGAAGTTAAATTATATTAGATCAACTCAATATTTTGTATTTGAAATTTAGCTATGCAAAAACTATATGATAAATATTACAAGTTGCATTTTTTTCTCATGTTGATGTGAAGAGAATATATAATTTAAAATGTTAGTCAAACTTCATATATAGTTTAACTCTTGATAGATGAATCATGACAACTAATATGCAGAGGGAATCTGTCCCTTCTGTCATAACGACGTCAACTTGGGATTGAGGCATAATTATTGTTTCTCTTTACTTATTTTTGTATTATTTTTTTTTGACGAAATTATACCATTTGACACAGTGTCTTTGTCTAATGGACTTTTATAAATAATAAAATAAGAGAAACATGATTTTCTTATTTTCTTCAATTGTTATTGTGGGGACTTGAAATTGGTATCTATTTTACTATTTATAGAAGTTAAAGAACAAAATTTGATGATAAATGGTTGATTGCAGTTCTGGTACTACTCAAGGAAAGCCAAAATTTGTACCTTTTAATGAAGAATTGATGGAATCCACCATGCAAATATTCAAGACTTCTTTTGCCTTTAGGAACAGGTAATGTAATATCTTGTTTACCCTGTTATGCTTTACACTGTTATTTTTCAAAAGTGTACTCCATCTGTCCCAATTTATGTGACACTTTTCATTTTTCGAGAGTCAAACAATTTAAGTTTGACGGAAAAATTGCATATGGAATCTTCAAATTTTTTGAAATAAATTTGCATATTTATAAACTACTTAAAAAGTATTATATGTCACAATAATTGACAATTTAAAATATTTAAAAAATATAAAAAAAATTATGATAAAAAAGGATTTTGTTTGAATCTCGAAATTCGAAAGATGTCATATAAATTAGAACAGAGTGAGTACTATTTTTCGAGGTATCGAACATGCACATGTCTGCATTCTGGGGGGTTATTGATTTTGTTTTTACTTCTTTTTGTTTTTTCTCTTAAAGTCCTTACATATCATTTGGTCATGGCCATTTTTTTCAACTCTACAGCTTTTTTTGGCTAATGGCTTTTGTTTTATTTGTGGAAAAAGTTAGTCCAATTGAAAAACACAGCATGAGTTGTTTAGTTTTTTCTCTTGGTACCAATAAATGGGAAAAAAAAGTTTATTTTCTTTTGACGACTGTTTGTAAATTTTTCTCTTGGTACCAATAAGTTGAACCTTCTAGTACAAGTGTTCGAGTTTCACATGGTGACAAATGTGGGGATACATCCCAACGTTCTTATCTATGTTGTTCAAATTCTTTAAAAATACTTCAAAAAATGCATTGTTTTTAGATGATCCGACACTAACCTATTGATATTTTTGAATAGTACGAGTAACATAACATTCCAACTAAAAAAAAAAAAGAACTTTTGAATCTTTAATATTTTAAGATCCATATACTAAAATAACTAAAAAAAATTATTCTTTAACCCCTCTTGCACTCATGTTACGTCGATGTACTTGTGGAAAGTGGCGTAGCTACATTCATGACCCCTTCAACGGATAATTATACCATATATATAAGTAAAATGATGTACAAAGTGATTAAATAACATATTCTAGACATCCTTGACACAATATGATATAGCACAGTGATTTCAGTCGCCTTGAAAGAGCAAAGACAGGCAAACTTAAAGTGTTTGTGTGTTTCAATGCCACTAGTAGCAGCTCTTTTTCACTTTTTAAGAAGAGCAGACTGACTTTAGCACACCTCGATACCCTTCCCTTTTTAAGAAGAGCAGACTCACTTTAGCACTTTGACATCTTTCATGAAATTTCTGACTCCACCACTGCTTGTAGATAAAAAGCAGTATAATCCAATCCGATCACGATTAGTTAATATGTTGGTTAACTATACTATGAAACAGGGGAAAAATTGTTCACTTATCAAATTATTGATGTGGAGATGGATGTATGTTAATTTGCAGAGAATTCCCAGTCGTAAATGGGAAAGCATTACAGTTCATTTATGGAAGCAAACAGTTCAAGACGAAGGGAGGTTTAGCAGCTGGAACAGCCACAACAAATGTATACCGAAATTCGCAATTCAAGAAGACAATGAAAGCAATGCAGACCCCATGTTGTAGCCCCGATGAAGTGATATTCGGCCCTGATTTCAATCAATCCTTGTACTGTCATCTCTTGTGTGGTCTCATTTTACGTAACGAAGTTCAAGTTGTCTCGTCTACATTTGCTCATAGTATTGTCCATGCTTTTAGAAAATTCGAACAAGTATGGCAAGAACTTGTTGCAAATATAAGGGACGGAGTTCTTTCTAGTCGTGTAACTGTCCCTTCTATAAGATCAGCAATGTCAAAATTACTCAAGCCTGATCCAGAACTGGCTGATACTATTTATAACAAGTGCATTCGGTTAAGTAATTGGTACGGGTTGATACCTGAATTATTCCCCAACACCAGGTACATATATGGTATCATGACCGGATCAATGGAACCGTACTTGAAGAATTTGAGGCATTATGCAGGGGAGCTACCTCTGCTTAGTGCAGATTACGGGTCTTCTGAAGGATGGATCGGAGCAAATGTTAATCCTGAATTGCCTCCCGAGCTAGTTACTTATGCTGTTCTTCCTAATATTGGTTATTTCGAGTTCATTCCTCTCATGGAAAATGTAGATGGCGTGGAGGCTACACCAGTTGGTTTAACTGAAGTTAAACTCGGTGAAGAGTATGAAATTGTTGTCACCAATTTCGCTGGTATGATTTTGCTCTTCCCTTCCTTGGAAATGTTTTTCATAGTATTGCTCCTGTAGTTTCTTTGTCCTTCGATTTTTATTGCTTTATGTTGTTTCTTATACTTCAATTGTCATATATTTTGTTGAAGTTACTGTTTAGTATGCGTTGTTATGCTTTTACTTCTGTTACTCCTTTTTAGACTTTTTTTTTTCTTGATCCGAGGGTCTATTGCAAGCAACATCTCTACCTCTGAGGTAGGGGTAATTAAGCTCTGCATACACTACCATCCTTGGACCACACTGGTTATGTTGTTGTTCGTTTTGATTTGATTGAATATACACATGTAAAATGCAGGTTTATATCGATACAGGCTCGGTGATGTGGTAAAGATAAAAGGATTCCACAATGGAACTCCAGAGCTCCAGTTTATTTGTCGTAGGAATCTCTTACTGAGCATCAACATCGACAAAAACACAGAGAAAGATTTACAACTAGCCGTGGAGGCAGCAGCACAGCTCTTATTAAATGAGAAGTTAGAAGTAGTCGATTTCTCTAGCAACGTAAACACCTCAGCCGATCCAGGGCACTACGTGATCTTCTGGGAACTGAATGGTGAAGCAAGTAAGGAAATTTTGAAAGAATGTTGTAATTGTTTAGACAAATCTTTCGTCGATGCAGGCTATGTTAGCTCTCGGAAGGTCAAAACCATCGGTCCCCTTCAGCTACGGATAGTGAAAAGAGGGACGTTTCATAAGATTTTAGATCATTTTGTAGGACTAGGAGCCGCAGTTAGCCAGTTCAAAACACCGAGATGTGTCGGTACGACGAATCTCTCTGTGCTGCAAATATTGACTAGTAATGTTGTTGAGAGCTATTTTAGTACTGCATTTAGTTGAATTATATGTATGTTTGTTCCCAGAATTGTAAGCTGGTTACTTTTCATATCTTAATAAAACACTTTGAATTTGTACAAATTTTGTAGGACTAGTTTAACAACTCCTTTCCCTCCAAAAGGATACAAACAATAGGATGCTCTCTGCAATCTACGAAAAAACATCAGAGTCGGATCTAAAATTTGAAATTTATGAATTTTTTCAGGTGAACAGATTCTAATTTAATAATTGGTACATATTCAATGATTTTTAAGATAGTTGATACAAGTTATAACCAAAATTACTAAATTCGACTGAACTCGCAGCCTACACCCTAGCTCCACTCGTAATTAATGTTAATTCAGACATTGAGTTCGTGTTTATTTTTTGAGATAAAATTTGCACACTAGAAACTATATTACTACAACTTTTTGCGGTAAATAACATTTTGAAGCATTTGAAAATTATGGTATAGAACAAAAAATTGTTTAATTCATAAAATAATGTAGAATTATTTCTTTTTATGCAGATAAAATGTCTATCAAGTGGAATATTATATATAGTTAAATATCATCTCCAAGTTTTTTAATAATAATTTTTTGAGATAATTTTAGAGACTTCCTCGAGGTGTCGCTCCATAACACTCACTTCCCTTATGGTATACGATATTACACATACCTCCCTTATTTTAATTTTTGTGTAATCATTCTTTAAACTTATTTAAAATACATGTAAACATTTTACGATTTGACAAAATTGTCCCTCTTTATTGTCACGACCCAAATCTACACCCTGGACGTGGCCGGCACTCAAGAACCATTGTTGGTCCCCAAGCGCCTCATCCTGGATGACTACAAGCGGAAGACTAACTTAAGCATGCAAAAGCTTAAAAACTGAATAAAATTCAATAAACCCAACTTTTCAAAACTTTAACTCAAATGAACAACTTAGAATAAAAATAATATATTCAACTCACCATAAAATAGGCAACTTAAGTCTTTAAAACATTTAATAAAATAAATGAATAATACAGACTTCTCGACTATACTGACTATCTATGAAGCCTCTAACTGATAAAGATGGAAGTTGGGACAAGACCCACGACATCCTAACAACTGATATAACTGAAAGGTAAATGAAATCCTCTGGAGACAAGGAGGCTCACCATAGCTAACTCGAACTTTTGGATGTATCAACGAAGCTCCTGTTGATGATCCTGAATACCTGTGTCTGCATCATGAGAAGATACAGGCCAAATGGTTCAATACGTAGAATGTACGAGCATGTAAGAGGAATTCTAAAGCATAAACATAAGCTTGAACTTTGATAAAGAGGAAAATACTTACCTCTTCTCAAACTTACTCAACTCAAGGAATACTCAAGGATACTCAAAACTACTCAACTTACTCAACTCAGAAGTATTCAAGGATAAGATACTCAATTCAAAGATTAGATATTCGACTCTGGGTACTCAACTCTGGATACTCAACTCAATATGACTGAACTCATTTCAATATAAAGCAATTTAAAACAAGTGCAATATAAAGAAACAAACTGTTTAAAAACATGTTGTCAACTCTGTGTGTGTCACACCCCTTTTCGCGCACAGCGGCGGAAGGGTTTTTCCAATTTAAGTGACGGTATTGATTTAGGGATTATTTTATTATTTGTTTCAGAGTCGCCACTTGGAATTGAGTTATGGTGTTCCAAGTCACCTTTTTGTTTAATCCCTAATCAAAAGGAAATGACTCTTTAGTATGGTCTGCGAACTAGAAATTCGGGTAAGGAATTTTGTTGACCGAGGGGAAGGTATTAGGCATCCCTCGAGTCTCGTGGTTCTAGCACGGTCGCTTTTATTGACTTATACTTAAATTATGATTATTTTTTGGATAATTTGTGTCTATATGCCAAAATTTGCTTATTTTTTAATTGTTGAATTTTATTAGTCTTAAATCGGATGCATAACTGCATTCTCGATCTTGACATTTGGAGACATAACTATCTTCCCCTCTTGAGTTCATCACGCTTAATAATATCAATTTACACTTCTTGGTTTGAATTAACAAAAATTAATTATTAAAACAATTTGGATAAGGTGCGTCACCGCATCCTTGAGTTTCTTTTAAGTGTTTCAAAGAAAGATGTGTAACCACATTCTTAATTGAAACCGACCTTTGAAATGGGTCATATATTTTAATATTTTACATACTACTAGAAAATTTAAGTGTATTATTAGTGATTAAATTACCTCTACTATTTATATTTATAAACACTATTTACATAATAAAAGTCTAAAATTTTAAACAAATATAAAGTTATTTCATATTAAAATTCGATATAGATGCATTTATATTTTTAGGATATTTACAAGTCATGACAAAAAGCATTAAAATAAAAAAAAATAAATGTGTAACTCTTCATTTCTTAATTTTTCTAGGATGAACATTTTTATTTAGATAAAGTTGACTAAACAAACTATTATAATAATTTTTCAGGTATTTGGTAAATTTTGATTGGATGGAAGAGATGCTTAATTAATAATAACCTATGGTACATGATGAAAAATAATGAGATTAAACGCACATAAAATTCGAGCAACTTCATAACATTGAAATCAAGTATTATATAATTGTGAAAATCAAATTATACAAAAAGTTGAATGGTACCTCTAGCGAAATCAATTCACGAAAAGGAAACAATCCTAATAAGGAACCACGAACTCGAAAACCACGAAAGTGAACCTCAACATCAACTTTTGTTTGTGAGTGAAAGAAAAAATATAAAATAAAATGTGAGTCTTCTCTTTCTTTTTTCCTTCTGGCCGTTTTGTCTGTGTATATCTTTGTTATTGTAGTATTGTGTTCCGTAGTGGTGTAGTGTGTAGACGTGTGTGTTGTGAGGAATTGTGGTATGTGGGAGTGGTGAGTGGAGTGGGGTATGTGGGGTAGTGGAGGAGTAAGTGGGGTGATGGTAGTGGTAGGTTATTTCTTTTATTTTAATTAAATATAATAAATATTATAATAATAAAAATATTAGCTAATAAAAATACAAGAATAAATGATAGCTATTCTAAATTATAATTAAGAAATACTAACTTATTATTAAATCTAATTTAAAAGAAAATACATATTTTTTTGTGTAACTTTCCATTTCTTTTCATTTTTAAACAATTGAAAATAAAACTTACCTTAAAAAGTGATTCTATTCTTGTTATTTTCAAATCTTTTAAAATAAACTTAATAAAATAAGATAAAAGTCAAAATATTTAGTTTAGATTATAAAAATATTTAAGCTCTAAAAATGGAGTTAAACTTAAGTTTGGTCAAAAATTACGTGTCTACAGTGTGTATGCAAGGATACAACATAACTCTGAAATGTATGTAAAAATACAATTAACTATGTATATAAGAATACAATAACTTCTGTGGTAGTTTCTCTAACCGACAACCATCACATATGAGCTATAATGATGATACAACGATCTACCTCACGCTGCCAATGCATCTTAAACCCGGCCAAAGGTATAGGACCTGAACTACTAAGTGGATCCACTAGTCTATTGTGAAAAGGGTTCATCTAAAAAGTATGACCCTTTTCTACCCATGGTGGCTACATGGTCTTATGGAGACGTGAGTTATCTGAACTAATGCTCGCCCCCAATTCGGTGCTCAATACTACTCCCAAAATATACTAGCTCTTATTTTAAAAACATACTTTTTCTGTGATTTGAGATTAATGTTCAAAAACTTAGCTCAAAGATTATCTTGGAAATCAAAGTTTCCCCTCTTGCTTCATTTAGAAAGTGGTTACTTTTTCTGAAAACTAGCCCGAAGGCTCTTTGGAAATCTCAGTTTCTGTTCTTATTTAAATGTGAAAACGTCTTAAATCTCGTTGGGAATACTTAGTCCCCATATACTTTTGAAGAAAAGAACTTCAACTTTACTCCTTACTGAACTCAAAACTTAAGTCTTAAAACAAAGTTAAAACGTTTGTAAAAGACTTCTTAAAAATATGGTTCACGTCGAATTATGGACTTGAACGACTCAATGCACGGTTTTAAATAACCATAGATAGACTCAAATACTTGGAACTCAAGAACTTCAATGATACCACTCAATTCAAGAATGCTCAAGTCAAAGGGTTCATGCGGAAATATGAGCATGAACTACTCAACTCAAGAACTCAAAGATACTTCTCATCTCTAGACTGCTCGACTTATAGGGTTCATGCGAAATTATGGGCATGAACAATTCAACTCAAAGACTTCATGGGTAACATGTAATAGTCCCATGATTAGAAATATAATCTCAAAGGTGATTACGAACTCAATACTCAAGACTTAGAACTTGAAGATACTACTCCTCTCAAAGGTACTCAACTGATGGAGTTCATGCAGAAGTTATGGGCATGACGACTCGACTCGATGGTCTACATAATAATATGGAACTTGTGAATACAACTCTTCTCATTCTTATACTTACTTTTTCAGAAGCTAGTTCAAATCGATAGTTGATCTCAAAGGATTCACAATTGAACTCAAAGCTTTACTTGAGCTCTACTCTTAACTCTCTCTTGAATGTGAATTATGAATTCAAGAGTTATGGTTCATGATATGAAAGGTCTCATGATGACAAAGTAGACTCATGAATACATTCTCCTCATCCTCACACTCACTTACTCGAGTCTTGAAACAAGTTACTTAAATTTGTAGAAGGTTCTTCAAAGAAAACTCAAAGGGACTATCTCAAATGTTCGGAGGAACTCTCAACGCTTTACTCTTAACTCTACCTTGAATTTGGATTTATGGATTCAAGGTTATGATTCATGTTCATGGATGATTTCTAGATGTTTAGAAGTCATTTAGAGTAGTTAGAATCAATGGAAAGTGTTAGGACACTTTAGAATAACTTAAATAGGCTAAACAATGAAAAACTGGTGAAAAACGCCGATCCGAGCGCGTCCTTGGTGCTCGTTTCTGGCACATTGCTGACGCGTCGCCCTAGCCTTCCTGGCGCAACGGGGGAGCATCACGCCAGCATTGCCCCAAGCAAAACTGACGAACTTTTCCTCTCATTTTCTAACCTTAAATCGCTTTTAATCGATTTCTTTTCTCAAGTTTTCCTTAAATTCAATTACCCAACCTAAGTACACACTAATCAACTCAAAACAATCACTTTCATCTCAAGAAATCATCAAAACTCAACAAAACAAGATTTAGAATGAACTTCAAGAACACCTATCAAGAACTTAAATCCTTCAACTTTTTGAGAATGATACTTCACTGAAAATAATATGTTTGGCGTGTGGGTGAACAAACCAACACTATGGAAGCTTAAATACCTCTTAGGGATCAAACACATGGCGACAATCCGCAACAACTCTCAAGAATTTCGACGAACGCTTCGATCCTTTCTCTTTTCTCCTCTTCTCTCTTCTTCTTTTCTCTTCTTGAACTCTCAACTAAAACCCTAGGCTAATTTTAGGATTATAAAACTGAACCTAATAGGATTAGACCCCTAAAATATTAATAAAAATGAATTAAATCTGATTGGGTAAGGAAAAGACCAAAATACCCCTCTAAAATTCGGTTTTGACTTTCCTTATCTAGACAGCCCAACTTCGAATGGACATATCTCCCTCATACAAACTCGAAACTGAGAAAACTCGGTGGCGTTGGAAAGATAATTCAAAGATATTCCCTACGGTATCTGGTATCACACCTAACTCATCCTGAGCTAGAAGTTATGGTCGTTTGAAGTCGACCCAAAACTCATACTTAGCTTAACTTGCAAAATTTCAGATTTTTCTATTTCCAATTTAATTCTTTTTGGAACTCAAGGTGCTACATCTAGTGACCTTAACATTAAGAAATTTTTAATTCCTTGGTAAAATCTCACTCACTATGAAGAACGGTTCGAGTCTTAACTCAAAATTTTCTGGGGTGTTACATTTATATTAATTTCTTCGTATTAATCCATATTATTAAAAAAATTATGACTTATTTAATAAATACATTAAGAATAAATTAATATGAAGAAATGTGTATCTTTCTTTGGTAAGAAACATGTGTGTGTGATTATATAACAACTTAATTTTGTTGATTAATTATTTTTAGAGTATTTATTAAATAAGTCATGTTTCTAATAATATGGATTAATATGAAGAAATCAATATAAAGAAGGGAAAATTTGTCAAGTCATAATTGATTTATATTTATTTTAAATAAATTTAAAAAATGGGTTGAAAAAATTAAACTAAGGGAGAAAGACATAATATCATAAACCATAGGAAATGTGAGTATTATAGAGTGAAACCTGAAGGGAGGTCTCTGAAATTATTCATATTTTTTTTAATTATAAATTTTCTTGTATATTGGCATAAGAATGCACTCTTCTTTCCACATTATCAAGCCTTTACAATTAATTTTAATTCTTCAGTAAAAAAATTCTTTAATCACTAGAAAAATATTACTATGTGTTGCAATTAATATTTAGGAGTGCAATAAATCTTATTTTTAATTTTTAAGTTTTTAGTTAAAGATAGTAGAACTTTATTTAATATTTTAGAATTTTAAATTAAACTACCTAAATTTTATTATCTATCAATAAAAAATTTAAGAATAAAAACCAATTTATTCCATTGCAATAAATGGATAACATTTTATTAACTTAGAAGAACCTTTCTCAAATTATATAATAAGATATACTGGCTTTTTACATATATAACTATTTATTTCTTATAAATTGACTCTTCGCACAAGAATGACTAGTTTTATGATAAAAATAAAGTTTTGAGGAGACAAAAATTATGACTGCTACCCCTACTATCATGAAAAAAATATATATTATTAAGGACAATGATTATCTTGATATATTTTGGGATAAATGAAGAACAAAAAAAAGATCTGAGAATTATGAAAAAGAAAAAATTCATTTGTCTTAAGTGTATCAAGATAGTCTATTTCTGTTTCATGGTACTCCTATTTCACAATATATTTTTCTCTTGATAGTGGGGATAGTAATCATAGTCTTTCTCTCCTCATAATTATAGTTATTTTCAATTTTGTCTCCATTGTTTGTCTAAATCAAGTTGATATAAAAGTCACTCAATTTTAGAAAATAACATTTTTCTTTAATTTTAATATTTTATAAAATAATTTTCTAAAAAATAACTAGTTGAGGAACCATTTGAGTTGAGAAATTATCTACATTATTCATTTAAAAATTTTAATCCCACTTTTTTTCTTTAGGTATATATGGTTGAAAATTTTGAAAAACATATAAATAAAATGTTGAACATGCTTTATAAACAAACCATCTCATAATACATGCAATATTATCCTATAGTTCCACTCATACCAATCAAGTTATATTCATTTATAATCAAGTAAAATTTATTATTATTTTCTCAATAAATTAGTCCTAATTGGTTTTGGGGGTTTAGCACATTTGACTAAGTTCACTTTTGTACCTAGCTCTTTTTAATTTAATACATGTGGCTCTTTGGGTCAGTAAGTACCAAACTCTAGGAAGTAGGTATTGGAAAACTATAAGCACAGCGGAAGTGTCCTCTCGTAATTTAACTATCTCTAAAAAAATCACTTTTTGAAATGTTCTAAGTATAAAACAATTTAAGAAAAATACTTAGAAAAGAGTCGCCACTTAATTTTTTAAAGAAATCAAGAAAACTTATAATTTTCAAAGATTTAAACAAAAAAAATCATTTGAAAATACCAAAAAGGGTTCGGGGTTCAATTTACACTTCGAGAAGGGTTTAAGCATTCGAAGTGCCCGCTAACATGCGGTTGACCTGCGACTTGACTAAAATGTATTTGACTACTTTTTTAGAAAAAATAATTTAACATAAAAAGAATAACTTACAATATTTGGTTAACTTAAAAAAAAAGTTAAATAAGTGACACATTTATTTTATTTTTATTTTTAGAGAAAAGGGATCCAAAATGAAATTTTTGACTTGAAAGATAAGTGATTAGAATATTAATAAAACTAGGTTAATTATAATTTATTTAATTCATTTTAAAATAACTTAAACCTATTTAATACATTAAAGCATGAAAATCATTTCTTATTAAATGACTAAACCTTTTTTGAGAAAATGACTTAAGAAAGAGAACATTTTTAGTTCATTTGAGAAGAATACTTTAACTTAAAACCACTTTAAAATAAAAATGTGATCAAGTGAAGAGGCCTTAAAACATATCTTTTTTAAGAACAAAGATTTAACTTAATTAAAATACAAAATTCGACCAATATTTAATTAATAAAATAAATTACCCTAATCACAAAAAAAAGTATTCAAAGCAAACCAACACAAAGAAAGTAACTCGTCTTTTGGGGAATCTAATTAAGTTAATTAACAATTCTAAAGTTAGAGTTAATAAACAACGAACAATAAATAATTATAATTAAATAATTTAAAAGTAACAGGGAGAAGTTGAATTTGGGCCTTTCTTGGGCCAAATTCGTTGATACTTTTTGGGGTTTAACCAAAACCCGTTTTTGGTATACAGCTGGTGTATATCAATGTATATCGGCATGTATACCAGCTCTTTTCGTGTATCTCTTGCTTCCGAACACCTGTATTTCGCCTCCTACCTGTGTTTTTGCATTTTGGGGCCTCACATTTGTTATACTAAACCTGTATATCAGTGTATAATGTTGTATACAGCCCCTTTTCTGCATTATTTATTTCCGTTTGCCCCATGTTTCAACCTCTGCTCTTGGAATGGGTGAAGTTGACTCGATAATGAATCTCAACTCAACGAAATGCGATGATGGAGTCCAAAATAGACTCGGATAAATGTCACATGTAAAAGAAGAAGATAAAATCACATAAGAATCTTATTTATTTGAATTAAGGAAATACATAATTGTGCTTTTAGAGTCCTAAATCAAGGGGTATCCTACTGTTTGCAAAATAAGGAGGACTTATATATTGACAAAGCATATTTAATCCCAAGGATAGAAGACACTTACAGTAAAATTACTCAAAAGAGTAAGGAATAGAAAATTATAACCAACAACGACTACTCTATGCAAACTAGTACCAACAAACATATTATTAATAACTACAAATATTTTTGTAAATGAATTAAAACACCAAACAATAATTTAAATCAAAGCTAAGAGGTAACTTCAATAATACCCGTCTTTATGCATCTGTAGTTAACCAACAAATAAACATACCAAACTCAGAGATTTACCCACGTGATGAGAGACAACCAAATTAGATTCAAGTATTAATATCCTACCAAAGATTTAGAGGTTAAATCAAAGGAAGCATTATATGAGAAAAGACATGAAGAACTATTTAATAATTCTAAGTTA
>JAJOOH010006199.1:0-14824 GCA_029582605.1 Solanum gracilifrons
AACATTTAATTTGAAAGAGGTTGGATTTAGGGGTGGAAATTGATTACATTTGTAGATTTACACAGTGAAATTTAAGATTATTTTAATTTTTATCGTCGGATAGAGAAAATGGAGCAGTGATTGAGCAAGATTCTCTTCTATATACATGTTGTCAACATGGGAAAGAAATAAATTCTGACAATACTTTCACTGAACCATGAATTAACCATGATTTAAGAGGTTAATTTGATTAACTAATTATTGACCTTTAGATTATTAAATGACAGATGTCGGTAGATTAAAGACCCACTGGACAAACTGGATACTCATTGTACTGGAGGGGAGCCTAGTCCAGCCTTTAGACTGAAATAAATTGACTAAAATAGCTTGAAAGTATAAATAAGTGAATCTCAACGTAAACTTAAATAAATTGAATGAATTATAGTTTAACAGGTAATATATGAAATGTATCTATAACTAAATTATATAGTAGGGGCCTTCAGAAAGATTTATGAGAAAATATTAAAACGTAGTATTTTTCTTTTAACTTACTCTTGCCTTATGTTATATTACAAGAAGAGAAATCTTTCTAGTACAGCAATAACTCATGAGGTAAAACTAATTAATATCTTCAAACTTCATGTTCTAGTCAAGATAGAGGGAGTATATTTTTATGTTTCCATTTCATTCATAAATCAAAAAAATATTTTTTAATGACAAAATTTTATTCTTTTTGTTCCTTTTTATTTGTTATATTTCGATTCTTTTTCTTTTTCTTTTTATTTGTCATATTTTGATTCTAGAGAGTCAGAGTGCATAAATATTGATTAATATTATAAAATATAATTTTTCATTATATTAATATGAGAAAGATTACACATTAAAGTAATTTCATATAGTTTTCAAATAGGAATAATTTTGGCGACCTCTCTTCAAGTTTCGCTCTATCTCACTCATCTCCTTTGTAATTTATGAAATTACTCTTATCTCTCTTATTTTCATTTTCTTGTAACCATTCTTTAAAAGTTATGCAATAAAGGTGTAACACATATTATAATTCTTAATTACTTGAAATTACTATTTATATTTTTTTGAGTTAGGGTCTGGACTTAGCATGGATCTCCTGTAACTTGTTTTATATATATAGATAAAGTGTTTAAACTTTTGAACAAAAATAAAATCTTTGATTATTATAATTAAAGACTTAGGGATAAAAACCACTAGTTTTTCCAATTTCTAATTCATTCATGGACCAAGTAAATGCATAATAATATATGAAAAAACTATTTCCTCTACTATGAGGTGCAAACACAATCACTAAATCTTGGTTCAAACAAGATAATTCAAGATGACTAAAGTTTTTTAGAGTGTCGGTGTATATAAAAAAAATTTTGACTTGATTGGTGCAGCTATAGGACGATATGGATCAGGCTCACCAGGAATCACACGGTACGAAAAAAAATTGCCTGACTTGATTGGTGCAGTTACAGGACGATCTGGATCAGGTTCACTAGGAATCACACGGTATGAAAAAAAATTTCCTGACTTAATTGGTGCAGCGACAGGACGATCTGGATCAGGTTCACCAGAAATCACACGGTATGAAAACTTTTTACCTTACTTAATTGGTGCAGCTGCAGGACGATCTGGATCAGGTTCACCAGGAATCACACGGTATGAAAACTTTTTACCTGACGTAATTGGTGCAACTACAGGACGATCTGGATTAGGTTCACCAGGAATCACACGGCATGAAATTTTTTTGCCTGGCGTAATTGGTGTAGCTGCAGGATGATCTGGATCAGGTTCACCAGGAATCACACGGTATGAAATTTTTTTGCCTAGCTTGATTGGTGCAGTTGCAGAACGATCTGGATCAGGTTCACCAAAAATCACACGGTATGAAAACTTTTTGCCTGACTTGATTGGTGCAGCTACAGGACGATCTGGATCACGTTCACCAGGAATCACACGGTATGAAAACTTTTTACCTGACTTGATTGGTGCAGCTACAGGACGATCTGGATTAGGTTCACCAGGAATCACACGGCATGAGAACTTTTTGGTTGACTTGATTGGTGCAGCTGCAGGACGATCTGGATCAGGTTCACCAGGAATCACACGATATGAAAACTTTTTACCTGACTTAATTGGTGCAGCTGCAGGACGATCTGGGCCAAGTTCACCAGGAATCAAACGGTATGAAAACTCTGGTCCTTGTGAGATATCATTCAACTTTCTTGAAATCTCGTGAACCGCTAAAACAGGTTGAGATATTTTTTCACTTTTTGCTATTAAACTATCATGTTGTTGAATAGCTTGAACTATTTTTTCACAACTAGGAACAAAAAGAGCAACAAGAATGAAAAAGATTAAGTGAAAGAGATTCATTTTTTGTAGATGCTTTTTGCCTTTGTTTTTGTATTTTTTTTCATAGATGAATGGTCCTTAAATACTTGTTAAAATTTTCCTAATTAATTAATGCAGTATTATCTACACATATCTATAGAAAATTCTGGAAAACAGAAGTTATGAGAATGTAATTACAAATTAAAGTTTGAATTTATTTCTTTCATTTCAATTAATTTTAACAAATCTGAATATCTTTCTTCATCTTAAGAATTTGAAAATAAGGACCCTTTTGCTTCAAGTTTTATTTGAGAATATTTGAAAAAAACTTGGGAAAAATTTGGTTTGTTGGAGTTTGGCACCATAACTTGGCAAGTTTTTTTGCCAAGAATCTCAAGTTCCCAAATACCAGAAAAAACTACTTTTTGGAAACTTCAAAAATATTTGGGAACTTTAAAAAATTTAAAAATTACCCCAAAGAAGAAGAAGATATTGTTCATACAACGGAATGCGATATCATTTGCAGAACTACAGGAGAAGTGAAAGAGATCCTAAGAATGACAAAGAGTTATTTAACTATAGACATGCCTCTTTGCGTAATGTAATTGAAAGAGCATTTGGTGCGTGGAATAGTAGATTCAGAATACTATGACAAGGCATGAAAACCTGTGAATTAGACATGCAGGTGAAAATAGTAATTGTTTGTATCATATTACATAATTTTTTGCGTGAAAATCAAAGCAGTGATGAAATATTCAATGAACATGAACTTGATGATATGGTTATTGATGAAGATGATGAACAATCAACTCAGAGTAACAATATCATTTCGTCTTCTCAGTCATCTGATCTAGAAATGAAAGCTTGTCGGGAAGAGATTGTTCGTAGAATGTGGGAATATTATATAAAGGAATAGTTTGTTACTACCTCCTCTGGAGGTTGTTATAATTATAACTGAATCAATGACAAGTTTGAATATGCATTAATGTATTGCTCTTGCCTATATTGTTATTTTGTTGTTGTTGATTGTTATCAATTATGTTATAAGATTATTTTTAACGGAACATATTCATTATAAATAGATAATACAAACTTATGGGTATTTTTAATAGTTTTTAGAACTTATGGGTATAAATCATATTTTTTAAAATAGTCAAATATTTTTTGGGGAAACTTGAGACCAAACAAAGGGTGTTAACTTGGCAAAACTTGGTCCAAGTATTATTTGACAAAAATATTTAGAAACTTGAGGCCAAACGCTAACTAAGTACTTGAAAATCTGAACAAGAAACATTGGTTAATTAGTTGAAAATAAAACCAAAAAAAAAGGTGAAAATAAATTCCCCCTTTTAACCTCACCTTAAAAATCAAATTCTCCCTCCAACATTAAGTTATCCTAATTCCTTTTTATATTATTTATGCAATGTAATTTTTTTCAATTATATTTTATATTACTTTTTCAAATTCTTTTTATCTATAATATATATGATATGAAATATGATAATAAGATTGATTGATTTATCATATTAGGGGTGTGTATCAGTCAATTTGGTCGGAATTTTATATATCATCAATTTGATTTATTGATTCTTTTTATTTATGAACATGCTAAATCGATAAACAAATCAATACGATATTTATTATCAATTTCTATAGATTGTTTTTCGATCCTTAACGATTCGACTTTTTTATTTAACCGATAAGAAAATACTCATATAATTCTATAGACATACACGATATTCGTAAAATAGAAATAGTGGCAAAAATAGAAGTATACTACAAATTTTTATATTTATCACTTTTGTTTAAGACGTAATTTCTTCTAAATTGACTCATACAATAAACTTCAAAAACAACATTAATTATTTGTCCTTATCACAATCAAATCAAAAAATTGAGAAAAGAGAAAGTAACACTAGTTTATATCGAGATGAGATAAGACATCACAAAAGAAAGGCGAAGAGGCTAGTTTGTGTTGCCTACAACCAAAAATAATACTAAAATTTAGAAAATATGGTTCGTAAAATGTTAAAGTCACACTGTATAAGTAAGTAAGAGTAAAATAATAATTTTGATATAATCTTATTGGGTTATCAATTTAACCATTAACCAAAATCATAGAATCAAAACCGAACAGATAACCCAATAAATAATTCTACATAATCGCTTACAAACTGCTCAATAATCTAATACTGAAAAATCATTAAAAAAAATTAATTTAATTTATTGATTAGTTTGATTTTTACACACCTCTCAACTATTGAATGTATGCTTTTTGTCGCACCATTTTAGAAAGGGCAAACCTTATACTCACTATATTATTTCATTGAAAAAATCTTATTTTAAAAAATTCTCCCAAAAATCAACTTGTTTTATTTTGTTAACTTTTATAGTCATTTTAGCTAAACTTTGTATTTTTGGGGGAGAATTATATTATTGATGTGGTCTTTTAATTATGTCATATAATCTCTCTTTCTAATTACTAACTCGAATATGTTATTTATGTGAAATTTTGCGTGTGCCACTCGAATATTGATAAATAAATACATGCGGCGTTCAACGTTTAAGGGACAAAAATGTACCAAGGGACAAAATCAACTTTATTTTTTTATTTTTTGCAACTTTTCTTTTGTAATAGGGCAAAGGGTCAAAAATACCCCTCAATTTTGGTTTATTGTTTGACTTTACCCTCGCCGTTAAAATGAAGCTAATTTTACCCCACCCGTTACTAATTTCACCAAATTTACCCCTCATTAGACGGAATCCTAAAAATTGACCCAATTTTTTTTAAAAAAACCTATTCCATATTTTAACCCAATGACCCGACCCCATTTAGAATAACCCGGTTAACCCTATTTTACCCATTCTCCCAAATTTTCTTTACCCATTATCCAATTTTAACCTGACCCGACCCACCTAATAATATAACCCATTTTTGTTTATCTTCATATCCGTTCATCTTCATCTTTAAAATTAATTTTTTTTAAAAAGATGTAGTCTACAGGCTGATAGAAATGCAGACATTGATGGAGTTCATACTTTACAAAGTGCTAATATAGTACATATTATTACTGAAGTTTTTACATATTTGAAAAAAATCAAATCAGCAAATTAAAGCAAAAAAGCTGCCCGGAAAAGTTCTAACCCCGCTGCCCAAAAAACAATAATATCAAACCAAAAAATAAAATAATCCACAACAAAGTTTAATAGCATACAATCAATGACAAACTTGAACAAGGAATATGAAAAAATGAAAAACTATTGGAGCTTGAACTCCCTAACCAAATCTGAAACACAGAGAAAAGAGTGAAAAATGTAAAAGAAAAATAAATCATAATAAAATATTAGAATGGAAAGCAAACAGAGGGTCACCGGAAAATGGGATGAAGCTCGGTTGTGGAGTTGTTGTTAACTAGTGCATAGAGTTAACAAGTTGAATGATTGCGTTAGCTAAACCATAAGTGCACGAAGCTAAACAGAATGTTGAGCTGGCAATAGTTAGTTACAAAACAGTTTTAGATATTTTTATATCTGTGAACTAGTGTACAAGTATAAAACGTATAGTGGTACAGATTCAATGTAACAAAGTACATAATATTCAATACAATTTCTCTTTCTCTTCTATTCTCTCTGTAAATTGATCTAAGAATCAACCTCCATTTATGTAGTTTTCATGGTATCAGAGCTATCGATCTGAATTCTGAGTTCATAGCAGCAACTATCAGGTGCTCAGATTCACCATATGTTAAAGGTGAATTGAAAGGAAGCATCAAAAGTCAAGCTAGCTCAAATGACGAATGGAACTACAATTGAAGGTACTAGCACTGGATTTGGAAATGGAGTTACAAGCCCAGTCACATTTCCAGTGATTGATCACAATCATCCACTGTTTCTTCAACACACAGACACTCCAGATAGTTCTCTAATCTCTCTTCAGTTAACAGGTTCAGAGAACTATGCTCTGTGGAGTAGGTCGTTTAGGATTGGTTTAGTTGGGAAAAGCAAGTTAGGTTTTGTAGATGGAAGGTTTCCCAAATCTATGTTTGAACCATTATTGCATAATCAGTGGGAGAAGTGTAATGCAGTAGTGTTAAGTTGGATTATGAATGCAGTAAGGCCAGGACTTCTGAGTTCTGTTGTGTATGCATCTGATGCACGGAAAGTTTGGCTGGATCTAAGAGAAAGGTTTGATACAGTTAATGGATCGAGAATCTTTCAGTTGCATAGACAGATTTATACATTAGTTCAAGGTACTATGTCTATTGCTGAATATCACTCTAGGTTAAGAGACCTATGGGATGAATATAATTATCTTATGCCGTGTCCTAGTTGTCCTTGTCCTGAGTCAAAGAAATTTGGTGAGCATTGTGATTATCAAAGGCTATTACAGTTCTTAATGGGACTGAATGAGTCCTACTCCCCTCCTAGGAGCCAAATACTCATGATGAGCCCTATTCCTACTCTTAACAAGGCTTATGCATTGCTCATTGATCAAGAGAGTCAGAAGACTCTGGCAAGTTCTGTTTCCATGATCTCAGGGCTCATTGAAGGTACATCATTATATTCTCATAAAAGTAACACCTACACAAGTGGTGCAGGAACTTCTAAAGGTCCTTTTCCTGGTGGATCTGGTGGTTCTGGTGGGGGATATAGTGGTGCTAGTACTTCAGGTGGAGGTTATGCAAGCAACTCAGGAGGTCGATACAAGGCTACGAAACATTTTCTCATATGTGAACACTGTGGGTACATAGGTCATTCCAAGGATCAATGTTATAGAATTGTTGGCTATCCTGCAGATTTCAAATCTAAGAGGAAATCTAGTGTGCATGCAAATCAGGTAGCAGCACCAAATGAGCCTGGACAAGAAATCGGAACAAACTCCAACAACAATACAGTACATGCTGCAGGTTCACCTAATGGAGCATTTTTTACTAAAGATCAGTATCATCAAATTCTTCAACTACTCTCAAAAGCTGGTGGTGAACCTGTCATTGAATCATCTGTCAATATAGCAACTACTGATGATACATGTAGCTCTCCTACAACTCTGTCTTATAGTTATGCAAGTAGAAAATGGATAATAGATACTAGAGCCTCGCATCACATCACTTCTAATCTTGATGTACTTGACAAAACTAAGGTGGCCTCTGATCATATTGCCAGCAGAGTTCACTTACCAAATGGTAAAGCTGTGTCAGTATCTCATATTGGCAACACTAAAGTGTTCAAAGATCAGTCTATATCAAATGTCCTATTTCTTCCTGAGTTCAAGTTTAATTTACTCTCGATCTCTAAGATCACTAAGGAATTACAGTGTATGGTAGGATTCTTCCCTGACTTTTGTGCTTTTTAGGACCTCTCCACTGGTCAGGTGAAAGGGATTGGTAAGGAAAAGCATGGCCTTTACATACTAAATGAAGGACCACCTAGCACTCCAAAAAAGCCTGTTAATGATAGTAGAGCACATGCTAATTCTGAAAAGACTGAATCTAGTAACATCTGGCACAAGAGATTATGACATGCTCATATTGATGTAATAAAGAGGCATGAGTCTCTTAGATACTTAAGTAATAAAGATCAGTCTCATTGTACTGTATGTCCTATATCCAAGCAGACTAAACTTCCTTTTGCTTTAAGTACTCATAAGTCCAAGGCTGTATTTGAACTCTTCCATTGTGATCTTTAGGGTCCTTACAAAGTGCCCACTCATAATGGGAAGAGGTTCTTTGTTACTATTGTGGATGACTATAGTAGATACACTTGGATTTTCTTAGTTACTTCTAAAGTTGACACCATTGTTGTAATCAAACACTTACTTCTTCAAGTACAAAATGTTTTCTCTACCACTGTCAAAACATTCAGGACTGACAATGGGTGTGAGTTTTTCAGTAAAGTTTTTCAAACTCTTATGTGTGAAATGGGCATTATACATCAGAGTACTTGTGTGCATACACCACAACAAAATGGTATTGCTGAAAGAAAACACAGAACTATTCTTGCTATGGCCAGGTCTCTGAGGTTTCAGGCTTATATACCTCTGAGGTATTGGGGTGAATGTGTCACCACTGTTGTTTATATCTTAAATAGGCTTCCCTCCAAGTTGTTGGCGTATAAGTCCTCATTTGAAAAATTGTATCTCCACTCTCATGCTTTATCTCATATGAAGGTGTTTGGTTGTTTGTGTTATGCTGCTTGTCCTAAAATACCTGATAAGTTTTCATCAAGAGCCATTCCTGCTGTATTCATGGGTTACTCCTCCACACAAAAGGGTTATATCCTATATGATATTCATGCTCATTCCCTCTTTGTTAATAGATATGTGGTCTTTCAGGAAGATATATTCCCTTTTAAACATCTACATACCTCTACAAATCCAATGTCTCCAGTGGTTGAGTATGTTCCAAGTGCTTCTGAGTGTATGCCTTCTCAAATTGAGACCATTGATGTGCCTCCTATGAGCTCTAGTTCATCTTCACATGATGCTATACCAGTTATGTCAAAACTTGTGGTTCCTGTTTCTCTCTCATCTACTACTGGTGTACCCTTTAGGAGATCAGCCAGATCAAGTAAACCATATTTGTGGTTGCAGGATTTTGTCACAAAGTCTAAGAGCAATACTTGTAACTATTCACTGGCCAATCAGATTTCCTATGATCGCTTGTCTCCTGCATACAGACAAGTCTTGAAAGCCTACTCAGCTCTTACTGAACCAGTGTCCTTTAAAGAGGCTGCTACTGATCCTGCATGGGTCAAAGCTATAGAGTTGGAAATTGCAGCACTAGAGAGTAATAAAACCTGGAGCATAGTTGACTTACCACTTGGCAAGAAGCCCATAGGCTGCAAATGGATTTATTAAATTAAATTTCTAGCTTCAGGAGAGGTTGAGAGGTTTAAGGCCAGGCTGGTAGCTAAAAGTTTCAGTCAACAAGAAGGGTTGGATTATGGGGAAACCTTTAGTCCAGTAGCAAAGATAGTGACTGTGCTATCAGTGGTGGCTCTTGCTGCCTCTAGGGGTTGGTTTATCTATCAAATGAATGTCCACAATGCCTTTCTCAATGGTGACTTACACGAGGAAGTATATATGGTGATTCCTAGTAGGTTTGCTAGACAGTGGGAGTTTCAAAAGGTCTGCAAACTACACAAGTCGTTATATGGTTTAAAGCAAGCTCCTAGACAATGGAATATGAAACTAACTGAGGCTCTAGTTCAAATGGGGTTTAAACAAAGTCACTATGATTATGCTCTCTTTACAAAGCAAGTTGGTGATGATGTGGTAGTGATATTAGTGTATGTAGATGATCTTCTAATCACTGGAAGCAGTCATGAACTGTTGTGCAAAACCAGACAAGATATTCAGAAAAGGTTCAAGATGAAGGATCTTGGGGAGCTAAAATTCTTCCTAGGAATTGAGTTTTCTAGGTCCAGTAAGGGAATATTAATGACACAAAGGAAGTATGCTTTAGAACTTGTGTCTGAAACTGGCCTAGGGGGAGCTAAACCAGTTCACACTCCGTTGGAATTGAACAAGAAACTCACGACTGTGCAATATGATGAACTGGTACCTGGTTCAAAGACTGAAGATGATGAGCTACTCACTGATCCCACACAGTATCAAATGTTAGTAGGCAGGCTTCTCTACTTAACTATGACCAGGCCAGACCTTGCATTTACTGCTCAAGTACTTAGCCAATTCATGCATAGTCCTAAGCAATCACATATGGAAGCAGCATTGAGAGCAGTGAGGTATATCAAGGAATCTCCTGATCTAGGATTACTAATGCCAGCAGAACAGACCACACAACTAACAGCTTATTGTGACTCAAATTGGGGTGCATGTCTAGAAACTAGGAAGTCTATTACAGGCTATCTAGTGAAGTTTGGAGGAGGTTTAATCTCTTGGAAGTCTAAGAAGCAAGGAACAGTCTCAAGAAGCTCAGCAGAAGCAGAGTTCAGAAGCATGGCTGCATGTGCAGCTGAAGTAACATGAATAATAAGTCTATACAAAGAGCTGGGAGTCAGTTTAACACTTCCTATCAAGATGGTATGTGATAGCAAGGCAGCCATTCAGATAGCAGCCAATCCTATATTTCATGAAAGAACAAAACACATAAACATTGATTGTCACTTTGTTAGAGAAAGGATTTGTCAAGGGATACTGCAAACTGAACATATCAACACCAAACATCAACCTGCTGATCTACTAACTAAGAGTCTAGGACAAACACAACATGGACTACTAATGAGCAAGCTTGGAATGAAAAATGCCTTTCAACCATAAGCTTGAGGGGGAGTGTTAACTAGTGCATAGAGTTAACAAGCTAAATGGTTGAGTTAGCTAAACCATAAGTGCAGGCAGCTAAACAGAATGCTGAGCTGGCAATAGTTAGTTACAAAACAGTTTTAGATGTTTTTATATCTGTGAACTAGTGTACAAGTATAAAAGGCATAGTGGTACAGATTCAATGTAACATAGTACATAATATTCAATACAATTTCTCTTTCTCTTCTATTCTCTTTGTAAATTGATCTAAGAATCAACCTCCATTCATGGAGATTTCAGCTGTGTTGGTGTTGTTAACTGGTTCGAGAAATGGTTTTGCTGATTTTGGCGTTGGGAGAGAGGCTATGGTGGTTGCTGATTTGCAGAGCCTCGCCGAAATTTATGGTCATTGTTCATCGGAGTTGGAGCCAAATACACCTATACAATAGAAGAAAACCTAAAAGGGGAAAAGGGAGGGGAATGGCAGCGGTCACTCTTCGCTGAAGTTCGTGGATGGAGCTGGTGGATTTTGGTAATTGTTTGATGGGTGTTTTCAAATCGATTGTTTACAGGTTGTTTTTGAAAAGGAACCCAAGTTTAAAAATGAAGATGAACAAGATAGAACAAAAATGGGTTATATTATTAGGTGGGTCGGGTCGGGTCGGATCGGGTTAAAAATGGGTAATTTAAGTAAAAATTGGTTAATTTGAGTCAATTGGGGCTTTCCGTCAAATGAGGCGTATATTTGGTGAAATTAGTAACGATAGGGGTAAATTTAACTTTATTTTAATGGCAAGGATAAAGTCAAACAATAAAACAAAATTGAGGGGCATTTTTGACCCTTTTTCCTTTGTAATATTTATGTCCACTTAACTTTTCTGTGAGTGTGACTCATCAACCAAAAAAATATTTTTTTCTTTTTAAAAAAAAAAAAATTCTCAATTTGCCATTATTTTTCACAACCATACAAATTATTGTAGGTGATTGTGACCCACAAGGGATGTTGATTTGACTTAAAGAGGGGTTGCATGGGGAAATTTATTGTTCGAAATTTTGAATGAAATAATGACGGTAAACAAATTAAAAGTTACGTCATATGTTTTAATTTGTTTGACTGATTTATTTATTCAAAAAAATTAATTAAAAAAATTAAATTTTGTAATTTTAAACTAAATATATTTAAAATGTATCAACATATTTTTTAATCTTATGATATTAAATATTGTGAAATGTTTTAGAATTAACAAATTATAAAAATACAAATGTTCATTTTAAACAGATTAAATAAAACAAATAAATTAAAACTTAGAATATTATTATGAAAGGGGTTGACAATTGGCTGAATAAATTCTTATACTCTCTTCTTCTTACTTTATCTGACAATATTTGATTGATCACAAAATTTTATGAAATAAAATAAAACTCATGCGAAAAACAAGTCTTAAATATTTGTTTAGATATAAATCATCTTATTAAAAAATAAAATAAAATAATCTCTATATAAATATAACATCATTTTTAAAACAATTAAGTTGATAGAATCAATATGGATTGTGGTGTAATGGTGGGGCTGCTTCACCCTTAATCAGATGTGTTGAGTTTGAGGCCTCAAGATAGAGAAAATCACATTATGAGCACCACATAAAAAATGAGCCCTATAATGTATGATTCGAATTTAATTAGAGCTTTAATGTGAACATCAGCACAAAATGAGAAACAAAGAAAGTTTTAAAAAATTGTAACAAATAAATTGAGAAAGATTAAAAATTATTTTAGTAAATGGAGTTGGAGCTAGAATTAGAATTGTTGTTTCTATAATCTCTTAGAATTTTAATACAGAACCAAAATAAAATAAAAAGAGAAACGAGTGGAGTTGACTAATATTTTAATTATGTTTTTTTCAAGATGATGATGACTAATTATGAAATTTCATTCTTTTTGTGATTAGACTTTATGAATCATCACAATAATTCGAATTCTTCCCTCGCAAAATCCGAATAAGGTTTAAACTTTTTCATTTAATCGGGTCGACATGTTAGAGTTGTGCATCTATTAGTAACATAAGGATTAGTTATGGGTGAATTTATATATTACTTTATACAAATATTAGGTATACATAGATTATTATACATAGATTAGTTAGTTTTACCTTCTATCCTACATAAAATAACACATTAATTTTTCCATAAATCATCACCAAATGTTTATCGAAATACACCTCAACAATCAGTTGTTCACTTTTCTATTTGAAATATCATCATTGTTCAAGAAAAAAAGTGAATAACTAATAGTTGAGGTGTGTTTTGATAAACATTTGGTGATGTAGTATAGATTAAAAAAACTCATGTATTTACAATCAGATACGAAACTCAAAAAGTCGAGATATTTTAAATATATTTTTATCCTTTAACTCAAAGTTAAAGGGTCAAAATCATATTGCACAAGTTATTTATAACCAAACAAAAAAGATTAATCTATATTTTTTTGAAAGATGAATTACTTAAATAATATATGAAAATATTTCTTTTAAATGGAAAATCAACTCAATACGTGACAAAATACTGAGATAATTATTTAAGCTTATAGTCCTTTTCATAATGGAAGAAAAGTCATCAAATCTTTAGAAGGATAACCTTATAAATTACTGCTTTGATTAGCATAAAATAATAGTTATATAGTCAAGAAAGAACAAATTTGTCTGATCCTAATATTATTTTGGAATAAAATTTTAATCAGTCAAAATGATTTCTTATGATCACTTACAAATTGAATAGAAAAAAAAGACTTTTTTAAATTTTTTATAAGTATAAATAAGAATCTTCAATAATAATTATATTCGTATCATAATATACTACTCCATATTAATATGAAAATAAAATAATTTCTCAAATAGTTACTCATACTGATAAAACACTTTATCTTTTTTTGCCACAATAAAATTATCTAATCAAATAAGTGTATCAAAATTACTATAGCCGGCCAGAACTTAATTGTTTTTTTAAAATTATTATTATTATTATTATTATTATTAATATCGAAATAATATTTAATCCTTCTTATTTGTGTCAAGAGGATAGATTAAAATTAATAAAATCAAAACAAAAAGTCAACTTTGGTCCCTTTGTATTCTGTAAGGTTGATTTCTTTTAGAAAATTATCTTTCTTTTTAGTATCAATTTTCTTTGAAAAAAATAATTTTCTAATAAAATAATTATTAATTAAGTAATCATCTAAAAGATCAACTATATAGTATTAGAAATATTAAATTCTAATGTATATGTTGTTGAAATATTGCATCCGTCTCTATTTTTCCTTATTTGTAAAAAATCATTCTTATCAATAAAGGACAACTTTGTCTCATCTTAATATTTTTAGAAGAGCTTTTAATTGTACGTTAATAATAGTATATAAAATGAATGAAAATTTCCGTAAGAATGGTTAAGTTAGTGCAGGAGTGCAACAAGTAGTATCTCGTAAAGGAGGTTAACGATTAATTTGGGATTCTCTCCTAATGTTTTTTGATCTGTTAAGCTCATCGCACAAAACTTGTTTAGTGCATTTAATATTTTTCTTTTTTCTTTTTTGTCCTCAATTGAAAATAGTAGCAATTTGTCATGTACATTTAATGACAAAAATAAAGACAATAATAAAAAGAGCCTGAGCATTTTGTGATAGATTTCTTGTTCACATTGTTAACATTTAATAGATTTGATCTCTTGCAAAGTTGTCACAAACTAA
Source organism: Solanum gracilifrons (assembly GCA_029582605.1). NCBI lineage: Eukaryota > Viridiplantae > Streptophyta > Magnoliopsida > Solanales > Solanaceae > Solanum > Solanum gracilifrons. Next base: position 14,327 of record JAJOOH010006199.1, read on the forward strand.
TGGACCAGATAAACAATGTGATAAATACACTTGTGTCTCTCCAAAGTTGTCACAAGTTCATGGACTAGATAGACAATGTGAAAGGAAAAAAAGCAGTATTTTCAATATTTTTATAAGTTTAAGAAACTTGTCAAAATTTCTTTATTTTATTTTTTAAGACATAATTACAATTATTTTTCTAATTAATAAAACCATGTAATATAATTAAGACTTTTAAATATTGTTTTATCTATCTATATATACACCCTTGAATTTGGTGCAAATTATTAATTTCGTCCCCAAATTATTAACAATTCTTAAAAGCACATTTTTATTTGACTAACTAAAATTCTAGTCACACATATGTCTCTGACTTATTTTACACCATAAATTTCAAAATACTTTTTTTCTTTAAATTTCATGTCAAGTCAAACAATATCATATAAATTGAAATAGAAAAAATACTTAATAGTTAAATTTAAAATTTAAAGTACAATTTATAAAAGTATTTTAATAAAA
>JAJOOH010006200.1:0-16239 GCA_029582605.1 Solanum gracilifrons
AATAGTTATCTTAGATTCTTAAGAATTATTCACATTCATATAAAGAATTCATAAATAATAATAATAATAATAATAATTTGAGAGAGACAGATGTATAGAACTTATAACATTTGAAAATCAAATGAAAGTGAAACTATAAACTTCGATTATTTATTTATTTAAAAAAAAAAAAAGTGTTTGAATCATATTCACTTTACAACGTTCTCAATCAATAAATATATAAAATTATGGCTCGTTAATTCATAGTTCTCAGTCTTCATATTTTTATAAATAAATTAAACAAATCTTTTTTCATTCATTTATTAAAGAATTAGACAGATTTGTTAGTTAGATTCGAGAGTTGAGTGTGATTCGTGTTTAGGATTTACAATCGAATACTTGGGACTCACAATAAGTTCGGTCATTTTGCAAGTGCCTCACCTGCACGAACTCGAAACATGCAATTACTAGGATTATATTATTAAATTACAACAATATAGTGTTTAAGACTTTAAATTACATAATATATATTTACTTCTTTTTATTTACAACATTAAGTTTTTAATTATAAACATAGCAACATATAAAATATACATTTTTAGTTCTTTTTTTGGGGTTAGTGTGTTGATTTTGAGAGAGTCATAAATCATAATTTATTGTTTTTACTTTCTTAAATTTTCAATCACAATTATAATTGGATACATCTCTTTATTTAAAGATTATTTTCTCTTTCTTACTTAATACAATCCCAATTAATATAAAATTACTATTGTAAGAAAAAAAAATCTCTCTCTTCAATTCTTATTTAAATGGACACATTTTTTTGGTTGGCTTTTATATTTTTTTTATGCTAATTTTTTGGGAGTGAACTTGTTAATAGGATTCCTACCATTACTCACATTCCTTATTTGATACAAATACTATTGAAAAAAAAACAACTTTTCTCTCTCTCTTTCTCTCTTCAATTCAGTTTTTTTTTGTTGTGCAGAGCTCCTTTACTTCTCTCTCTTCAATTTTATATATTTTAGTTTAAAAAAGAAATGAATATATTAAATGGTGTACATTTTGAATACATATTGATAATCATTTTTCTAAACCATAATGAATAACTTATACCAAAATATAATCAAATTTCATTTCTATTATAAATCACTACACTCAAAGCACTCATTTTATAATTTTAGTTTTAAAATAAGTATATTAAATAGTGTACATCGTAAGTTAAGTTTGATGTATTGTTATTTTTAACCAACAAATAATTTACACAAAAAAAAAAAAATTACCCAAAAAAATAATTAAATTTCACTCTAAGTAAAAATCATAGTTGAACTGTGAAAGCGAATTCGCGTGTTTATAGTAATTGTGGTGTATTTTCTAGTTAATAATTTATCGATTTTAATATATGGAGGTGTGGATATGGTGTTGAATATGGTAGTGAAGTATTGTGTTGATATTTTTGTGGTTATTTGATTATTAATTAATAATAATTGATATGGTCGTATGAGTTGCAGAGGTGTTGATATTAAATGTGTCATTGAATTATCATGTTGGTAATTTTTGTAATTTTTTTATTTATAATTAATATGATGCCTTGAGTTGTGGAGATGTATAATTGTATATATTGTTGGGACCGCGCGTATCATCACCCTAACTCCACATTAGTATGTTATTGTCCGCTTTGGGTCAAGCCCTCACGGATTTGTTTTTGGGCACATCCCAAAAGGCCTCATACTAATGGAGTTGGGTGAGCACTTACATATTGGTACATTTCTTTTTCTCCATCCGATGTGGGATAGGTTTGTTACCCAACAATCCTCCCCTCAAACCAAGACCACACAATTCGTAACCTCCCCTTCAACGATGATACATTTGATCTGTGCTAACCATCTTGCACCGCCACTACCGACCAGTGGGACACGCCGCTTGACCACCACTTTGTCAAGAAGACTTTCGACACAAGGCATCAACCGCAGATCTCCAATCACTAGGTCACACCATCTGATCTGCCAAATCATCTTGCACCGCCATTATCACATAACGGGACACGCCGCCTGCACCACCACTTTGCTAGGAAGACTTTCGACACAAGGCACCCCTGCAGATCTCTGGTCTTGTTGTCACATCGAAAACTTCTCACAAAACGCAGTCCACTACTCCGACACACCCGAACCTGGGCTCTGATACCACATGTTGGGACCGCGCGTACCACCACCCTAACTCCACATTAGTATGATATTGTCCGCTTTGGGTCAAGCCCTCACGGATTTGTTTTTGGGCACATCCCAAAAGGCCTCATACTAATGGAGTTGGGTGAGCACTTATATATTGGTACATTTCTTTTTCTCCATCTGATGTGAGATAGGTTTGTTACCCAACATATATTATACTAGAGGGGCACAAGAAACATTTGCAATGATATTGATGCAACACTATGTTTAACAAATACTTAAGTTTACGCCAAAGAACACCTTCATATAGGCATTTTACATAACCAAAATAATATAACATCAGTGATCCTTAAAAATTATGTCAAAACTAGACAATCGAACAAATGGAAAAGAAAAGAAATCATTAAAAATTAGTTTCCTCACATTTGTATTTACAATTGTACAAAAAACGTTTACGTTGTTGTGCCACTATTTTGCTAACTAGTCCCCTTTGTTAGAACGTCTTAATTTTGCCCTTGCACCATAAAAATCTTTGTCTTCAACTGGTGAAGATGAATGGTGTGTTGTCTCATCTTTTATCTGCAAATAAATAAAACTTGAAATTAATCGACAAGAAAAATCAAAATTAATTAATATCGACTAGTAGTATCATTTGTTTAGGCATTCCACAAGAATATCCAAGTTCAGATAGTTTAAGTGTGTAACTGATAATACAGGTTAAGAAAACGTTACCTTGGATTTGGGTTGTTGTGTTCCTCTTTTAGATTGAGAAGCTATATACTCAAGCACTTGCAAGAACTTTGCTTGTCCTATTTCTGTACAATTTTGCCAGTAATAAATGGCTAAGTCCCATGCCTTGGCTCTAAATTCCATTAAACTCCTGTCAATATCTGTTTCATACTTTGTAACAAATGGCTTCAATATAGTGTCATAGATGTGTGATGTGCCTTTTGTTTTTGGATACCATAAGTAGATGAAAAGTGCTAATTTTGCCTCACCATACATTGGTAACCTAAAACAACAACAATGTAATATATTGGTAGTATCATTTTTGGTAAAAATATAAATGTAGCTAGATAAGTTTTTCACTTAACATACCATGACAAGAACAAATCACCAAAGCTTTCAAAGATTCTCAGTGCCGCGACAATAATCCTGAAAACAAACATTTTTTTCTTAGCAATTATTGACTACAACTCTCGTACTGAAGACACTAGATGCATTCTTCTCATCAATTAAAGTCTTGATGGACAGAGTTATTCGATATCTGTACTGATGGAGATATCACATAAAATTAGACATGCACTTCAAGGATAGTTGACTTTGTTTAACCAATCCCAACAAACTCAATCCTCTATCTAGTTACATTTATTAAGGATATATTAAATGCTTTCAAAACCCCAAGTCATGAATCTCATTATAGTTCAAGTTCTACACACCAACTGCGTGAAAAACATTAACACATCAGGCTAATAAGGTAATAATTGAAAAATCTCTATGATAACATGAGAAAATAACACTAAACTACCCTAATATAATAGGTTAAACTACATTTTTATATCTATTACTTTTACCGTAAATAACTTTAATCCATTTCGTTATACATATTATATTCTTCATGTTTGTTTTCATTATACACAACAACGTACCAGTGTAATTCTAATTCCTCACGTAGAATTTAGGGAGAATAAGTATATGCAGATCTTTAGAAAAACTATTTTCGATAGACTCTTGCCATAAGTAACTACAATTATGGTCCAATTTCTCAAACATCGAATTCTAAATTGTTCAAATCCACTACTCCAAAGAGAAATTACAAATCAACTTTCATAATAAAAATAAGAGGATTTTCAAGAGAAATAAATTTTTACCAATATTGGCACCAAAATCTAAGTTCATGAATCTCCACTTTGTTCTTCTCAATAGTTTTAAAACATTCAAAAGCAGGATATGCATATCCAAGAACCAATCTGCAAAAATCCACAAAACCATGATTCAATCATCTAAATATGTAAAAAATTTTTTTTTACAAAAATCACAAAATCCAAAAAAAACAAAAAAAAAGGTACATTAAACCGCTAGTAATGAAGTTTCCCAACATCTTTTACTCCAAAATGCCTTGTGTTTAATCAAGTAATTGAAATCCTTTTAGTAACCATCTAAACAAAATTTCAACATTTTTCGTTCAGTTTTCAATAATGAAAGAGGAATTAATTATGAAAACATAATATTTGCCAAAATATATAGTTTGAGAGAAAAAAAAAGGCCGGAATTATTTTTTTTTTTAAAAAGAGACACTAATTTAATAAATAGGAAACGTAAAATTAGAATAATTAGTTTACATATAATTATTGACAAACGTGAGAAGCAGTCCTACTTATGTTTTTGGTCAACATAATTAAAACTATTTTAAAAAAAGAATATCATATTAAATGTAAGTGTCATGAAATATATTTTTAAATTAATCATACGAGTATTTGGAGAGAAAAGTTAAAGTTATATACACAGTGAGTTTACCCAAATATTTATAGATAAATTTTCTTAAAATATTAATTTTATAATTTTTGAAATAAGATAGAGATGCAGGTACACAAAAAGTCTATTTCTTTTACATAATGTATACGATCAAACCTCTTTATAATTACTTTGATATAATGAAATAGTAAGGGTGACAACGGTTTGGAATAGGTAGAAGTTAGAAAAGAGAGGAATTTGAAAAATTCTTAAATTTTTTACCCTCAAGAATAGGATTGTAGGGAAGTTAAGATTTTTTGGGATTCTACAAACGTCTTATATATGTAAAACAGTTGCTTTATCTTGTGGAAGGGGTATTTTCGTCATTAAATAATTTTTCAGTTGACTTCATTTTTTTCAATTTTTTTTTTAGAAAATTGAGTTTGGACTTTTGGAGCAAATAAAAACATCAAAATACAGATGTGGAGAGAAGTTTCAGAGGAGAATTATTGGGTGAATTATGGGTAGGGGTGTGAAAAATCGAATCGGAAAAAGTGTAGTGATTTATTGCTATTGAATTATTGAGTTAAATAGTTTTTAATGATTTTAAAAGAAATTATTATCAAGTTATCAGTTTTGTTTTGATTTTTTAATGTTAAGTTATTGGATAAATTGATAACTCATTCATTAATATTGTGGTACTGCTTTATCCGTACATAAATATTACTATCAAATATTAATCTCAATAGTTTATTAGTTACTGTCTTCAGTGGCGGAGCCAGAATTTTTAATAAGGGGGTTCAAAATCTGAAAAGTAAACACACGAACTAGTGAAAGGGGGTTCGATATCTATTACACATACCTAAAAAATAATTTTAACCATATATAAATAGTACTAATTTTTCCGCCGATGAACCCCCTCGGTATATGCGGCCTCCGTCCCTGACTGTCTTTAGTCTTTAGCCTTCAATTCACATTACACAGTAGCTTTGAATTCACAACTTCACATTATACAAAACATCAAAATCTAGAGTAAGAACCCTACTCCTCTTAATTTCTCTTTGTACTATACTTGTATAGTTCTTTTCATATTAGTTATTATTATTATTTCGATTTTATAAGCATTTTTAAAGTTACATTAAATGTCTTTTGAACGTACCGCCTATGGAATACACAGCTTTCTCATGATTGTAATAATGTCCTACGTCTGAATATGTTTCTATTGCTCTATTTTTGTTTTTGCATTTATGACCTCTGTTGGATAATATTCACGTACTACATATTGTATGGTGGTACAAATTCAATTTTTTTGTTTTAAAAAAAGAAGCTTATCTAAGTAATTAGATTTAAGTTATATTGTTATTAGTTTTATTTTGATTTATTATAGCAAGTTAATTATTATTTTATCTTGTTAAGTAGGAGTTATATTTATGATAGAGTGGGTATCTTTCATTACTTCATAAGTGATATAATTGTGTAGATATTTTTCACATCATTAATACATAAAACTTTTAAATGGTTTAGCAATTGAGATCAACATGGGTTGTGGTGCACTGGTATGAGTGCTTCACCTTTAACCAGATGTCTTGGATTCGAGCCCTGTGTATGGAGAAAATTTTGTTGGGAGCGCCACCCCCGAATGGACCCGGACACCGGGTGGGAAACAAAAAAAAGTTTAGCAATTGAGAGCTCGACCCAATTTTGTGTTATGTAATTTTTCACATTTAGTAATGTGTAGTTGGAAGTCTCTCTCCATAATTAGCTCCTCCCAATTGTATTTCTCTCTATATGAAAGAAAAGATTGACAATTTATTTCTTTATCGGTTTTTAAAGTGAAAAATTGTAGTTAAAAAGTAAAAATAAAAATGATGAAAATATTTCATCAATGAACATGTGTGGACCAGTGGTAAAATTGTTTATAAAAAATATTTGAATTCAATTCCATGTAGCTACATATTTTAAATATTTATGAAAAAACCACCATCTAAAAAACCAACGGACATGATCAATTATCACTTATCCTTCGATTTTTAACTGACCCTATCTGTTGGTTTCATAAAATTTATGATGTACAGTGAATCGATTTGACATTTATCTTAAAAAATCAACTCCATGAGTCGATTTTGGCCCTCAATTTAGGAGTGATACAACTAAATATAAATAAGTGTATTATTTTCTTAGAATATGACTTTTGGGCACCACTAAATAATTTATTATATCTTTATATTTAATTTGTCGACTTCAGACTAAAGGAGGTAATTAAGGTTTCCTTACAAAAAATGAGGGACCATAATATTCATGGTTGTCATCATTATTACTCACCAATATATATGGTTGTTATTAATTAGTTTTAATTAGGCAACTTGGCTATTAGAGTAGCAATAGAGAATACTAAGAAAATTTATTTACACAAATTGTTTGCCAAGTAAATAAATGCATCATATATGTGTCATCTAAATTAAATTAATTTTAGGTTTAAGTAGTGTACTGCACCATTCATGTAAAAACTATTAGTAGTATACACTTAATATAATCAGATTATTATTTACAAAATAATTGCATGTGAATCTTTATCAAAGCATTAATTGATAACCATATAGTAAATGAATTTCTTATTTAAAAATAATTTAATTTTAAATTTCTCCCTTCATCTTTAATAATATGATTTTTAGTCATCTATATATGTAGGGAAAAAGGACAAATATACTCCCGAACTATCGTAAATGGTATGCAGATACCCTCCATCATACTTTTGGGACATTGGTGCCCCTGATGTCTAAAAACTAGAATATATTGTCACTCTAACGGAAGACTAAATAGGGGCACGTGACACAATCTTATCCGTCGATAAATGTCGGATCGGTGGATAAGATTATGACACGTGTATGTCCGTTAGTATAAGGGGTATATATGCTCTAGTTTTTAAACGGCTGGGGAACCAGTGTTCCAAAAGTATGACGGAGGGTATTTACATGCTATTTACGATAGTTCGGGGGTATATTTATCCTTTTTCCCATATATGTAAGATTATTTTAAACTACAATTTTAAAAATATTTTCAAAATGTTATTGCTTTAATCAAACATAGTCACATAAATTGGAACGAGTATATTCCGATAAGTGAGATAAAAATATTATTTAATGCAGTTTTTTCAGTTGACATGTAGAATTTATATGTTCCATCACTTCCCAATTTCAGTGAAACTATTCACTATTATACCTTACCTTAAAAAAACAAATTCATATAAAAAAGCTCTGCAAAATTTCTGGCTAATTCTGCAATGTCAACAACCAAAAAAAGGGTTATTTTACGCAACGTTACAGTAAAACTGGGATGCAGTAGCAGTTGCATCCGGCCCAAATTTTCCAGCATTTTCCACCCTAAGCCCCGCCGCCACCACTCCGCCGACACCACCGCCGCCTTCAACCACCACAAAACCCCCATAATTTACTCTTCCTCTAATTCTCTGATCACAACCGCCACCACTTATTCTCCATCTCCGACTCAGTCTCCAGCACACTACTCCTCCGACGCCGAACGAGCTGTTCAAGGATTCGGTAGAATCGGCGGCGGGAGTGTCGCCGTCGAGAAAGATTCCGACGATCCTTACGTGGATTTCCGGCAGTCAATGCTGCAAATGATACTTGAAAAGGAGATTTACTCTAAAGACGAATTAAGAGAGCTTCTCAATTGTTTTTTACAGCTGAATTCTCCGTATTACCATGGAATTATTGTTAGAGCTTTTACGGAGATCTGGCATTGTGTTTTCTCCGTCAATCCTGGAGTCACCGGAGCTGACTCGCCGTTTTTAGAGAGCGGCGGTGACGATGGCGGTGGAGGAGGATGGTGATCACGTGTTTGACACTTTTTTTTTCCATAAATATATATATAACTGACTCAGCGGCGGAGCTAGAATATGAATTTAGGAATCAAATTGGTAAGTTTGTTTAATTTTGTATTTTACTTGTTTTAAAATTATTTAATATAAATTATTAATATAGAATTTAGTAATCTAAAAGGAGAAAAATTCTTAGCCTAATTCATAAGTTTTAAATTTTGACTCGACCTTTTTTTTCTGGTAGAAAGGGATCGAGACCAAATTTGAAGGTTATGAATTATGATTAAGAATTTTAATTTTTTTTAAGTTACTGAATTATTAATAATTTATGTATATTAAATAATTTTTGAAAAATAAATATAAAATTATTATGATTTATCAAAACCTGCTTTCTACACTCTAGCTCCGCAGCTACGTAGCAAAATTAAGGGAGTAGTATGATGATATGAGACCCATAACTATTTTTTGGGTTCCATATATGAATATTTTATTTTCTTGTAATTTGTTTTAGCTTTCTTGAATTAGGTAGAAAAAAAAGGTAGGGGTGGGTTTTTTTTATTTATAGGAAGATGCTATTTTCACAGTCTTTTTTATTATATTTAGAAATTAATGGGTTGTAAAAATGCTCTGAAAATTGTAATCTTTTATTTCTAATAGTAACGATGTGAGGTTTTCATTCTCTCTTGTCCAATATAATTATTTTCTTTTTTTATTTCACATTATTGCATATTACGAATAACATGAACATATTCGGTGTAATTTTATAAAAATGAGGTTTAGAAAAAGTAAAATGTACACGTATTTCATCAAATAAATCCTCAGTTCCAGAAAAATATAAACCAAAATAGTAAAAAGAAAGAAGAAATACGAAAATGGAGAAAGTCCGCAAAATATTATAAATAACTCTATCGATTCATCCTACATGTTATGAACACTGGGGAAAAAGTTAACGAAGAATCAATTTTATAGCTAAACAATAACATTCATTGCTAATTTACTTAATGATGGATTAATGATGAATCATTAAGAAAATGTTGGTTATGGTTTTTGAATAATCTACGATTAAGTTAATGTAGAATTCGGAGGTGCAATCTTCTTGTTTGTTAGTAAAAGGAAAGTAATTAAGACTTTGAGGATTTGGAATGTGAGCATAAAATTAGTAATAAAATCATTATGGAAAAATTATTTAAATAGTGGCAATTTGATAGAGGTGTTTTTTTTTTTTGATTTGGTGTTCTGGTGTCCGATTATATTTAGATTCGAACTGCATATGGGGCATATGCAAGTGCTTCCTACCAAAGATTTTTTTCATATTCAAAACTCGAATGTGAGACCTGTGATTAAGAAATGATTAGTCTCATCCATGACAACACGTCATTTGGTGGTTGATAGAGGTGTGTTTAATGCAATTGAGAGTAGTAAAGTTTATTTGTAACAATCTCAACAATCAATTTTAGGAGTTGGCTTGTGTGACTCTTTAATGTTTGCCTTAATTATTTAATAACTCTTGCTACCTATTTTTGTACTGGTAAATATTGAATGAACATGATAAAGTTGTGAAGACAATGAGAATATTGTCTAACTAACACAACAAGTGTTATGTAACTTTTTAATTAATTAATTAATTAATTAATTAAGTGGGTTAAATTGTGAAACTCTTTTATAGAATTGGTTGGTGTTAAAGAAGACATAAGATCACATTGTTTTACTATACAAAGAGGGAATTGAGGTCATTTTGGACACCACACTTAGAGATATGAAATCCTTTAAATTAAAATGATTTTATAAGAAACTATTGTGACAATAGGTATAATTGATATTTTACGGATGATTCTAAAAAAATTGATGAAGGCATGTTTTGTTTTAATTTTGTATATGTCTTCGAGTTCTTCCTTCATTCGTATCAGAGCATGGTATAGATGTTTTTCAACTATTATATGGTTTAAATTTATTGAAAATCGGATTTTCCATTGAGAAATATTGCTGGACAAAAGATTTGTGAAAAATATGATGAATGTCCTTATTTTCAATTATGTTATCTCCATTTATATCTTTTCAACGATATATTAATGAGAGAAGTATTAGAAACACCCCTAAACTTGACGTAAATTATAAGTTTTATTCACGAATTATTGACACCCTTAAAAAAACACCCCTTGACTTGATTAACTAAACGTAAATACACTTCCGATCTTGCAAATGTTCTCAAACTCTTGTAGGAGCATGAAGCTGTTAATAAAAAATCGAAAGAAGTGCTGAAAACACCCCAAGTTAAGAATGGTGTATTTCACTCACAGAGTCCAAGGTCAAATTTCTAAAGATGAGGTCCAATTTATATCAGCCCAATTAAAATACTTTTGAGTCAATGACCCAACATGAGCAGATCCGGAGAAGTCCAGTCCAAATTATTATTTTCATATCTAGCCATTATTACATAGTATATTGACTAAAGTTTCATAATAACCTAACAAATAAAAAAGAGAAGAAAAAGAAAAAAAAATCTCCTGTGGAGACCCAAAGTTTATAAATTGATATCCATATTAACAAAAATAGCATATTCAATGTAATTCTACAAGTGAAGTCTGAAGATGATAGATTATTTCTGATGATTCTCGATTCAAAAGAAATATCTTCGAAGTAGGATCACAAGAAAAATATGTCAGTATATTAAAATAGCAAGATACAAAGTAAATGAAGTAACACGTAGCAATATACAATGAAGAATAAGAGATATGTGACTACTAACTACTAAGTAATAAGGAGGAGAAAAGGGCTAAGAGTTTAGATTTTTGGTCTAACTCCTACTACAACGAACGTCTCACACCTAGCGTATTCATGCACCTCTTACATATTCACATGCCCTAACCATTTCAACTTCATTTTCTTCATTTTGTCTATCACAGAGGTCACTCGATCCCACCTTACCGGTCCCATATGTCAGGACAAAGTATGAAATATATTTTCAATTAGGACCACCAAATTCATGCAGTTCAATATAATCTTCTCAACCTTGAGAATAATTTCAATTCTTGTTCTTTTCCTCTTCATACTAAATGTAAAATTATTACAACTTGCTCTCATTTTAAATAGACAAAGACAGTAACCATAAAGATACAAAAAGAAGAATAATTATTTACCTTTCTCAAATTTTGAGTTAATTATACTTTTTTTTTGCAGTGAAGGACCACATCAAAATATTTCAGTCTTACTAGTATTGTTGCTATCAATTGATAATAACCTTGTAAATTTTGAAAATCTAGGACTCTCATGATTTATTAACTTATGTGTTTGGACATGACTTGATTGAGTTTTTTTTTTTTTTTAAAAATAAAATAATATTTGAAGTTATGTTAAAAATGATATTGGGAAGAAAAATTTGTGTTTGAACGTAAAGATTAGCTCTCATTTGATTATAAATTTTGAACGTTCAAAGATTAGCTCCCATTTGATTATAAATTTTGAAGTTGAAAATTTGAAGTTGTATTTGGACATGCATTTTGTTTAGATTTTCTTTTTTTTAAAAAAAAAAATTGTGAGTGCGAGTGAAATTCCTTACTAACTAGTTTGAGAATTTTTGGAAAATTATAAATGTTTTGAAGATAAATTTTTCAGAAGTTGAAGTTGAGTTTGAACATACATTTCACCTTTTTTTTTTTGAAGTTTTATGGGTGGAACTATAATTTCTCCCAAAAAAGGGATAAATTTTCAAAATCTAGTTAATTTTTTTGGTCAAACAAATATTTAAAGATGTATTTTTTTAAATCTAATTCAAAATCCACGGTTTGTGAGTCAAATTTCGTTGATTTACACATATATCCACTTTTTAGGTTACTATTTAGATTTTATTCTTATTTTAAAAAAGTAATGCAAATATAACCCTTTAAAAATTACCCTTTCAAACAACTGAACGTTGGACCCAAATATTTCCTCATATAGTAGTTAACATTACAGACAAACCAATTATACCATTTAATAATATATAAATTTAGATCCTGCTCTAATACTTTCTTATAAGATTTTCATTATGCTTTAAAATAATTTTGAACCTGTTGTCTAAAAAGGGACATTCTTTACTTGAAAACAACATAAAACATGTTTTTTCAAATAAGTTAAAAATAATATAAAAAAAAATTTAATAAATCATAAATACTTTTTTTTTTAATTCAAATATTATTTCTAATTTTTTAAATAAAATCTATAGACAAATATCTCCAATTATTGTATGTGTAAACTGCAATTTCTGCAACATCTGGGGCCTATATGTATATGTTTTTTGTCATTGACTGGACCATATGTTCTGCTCTATTTAAGTCAAATTAGGACAAGTGTAGAGATGTGAAAATTTACTATTAAATAAAAGTATTTATGATTAATTGCCGTTAAAATATTTATTTCCCAACTATAAGTATTTGGATTTGTTGAGCATTAATAACAGGGTGTTTTTTAAGCAAATCTTCATTTTTTTGCTGAATTTACTTATTCTCATAGAGGAAAATAATTATCTAGAAAATTTAATTATTTATAGAGAAAATTGACCTTCTTAAGTAAATAAAGAAGGCTCGCTAGATCCGTAAATCAACAACACTGAATATGTTACTGTTATAACGAATAAATAAATAAATTAAGCATTGTAAAAGTTTTAAATAAATAGAAAAAACTTAAATTTTGTATTATATCTAATTTGATGCAGCATGTTAAGTCAAAGTATATATGATGAAAAAATTAGGTCAAAGATTAACGACAAACTTCATAACTAATTTCAATTTTTTTATACAACAAACATTATTAAGAAAGAAAGAGAGTATATTTATTTAAATTTTCAACCAAGAAAAAGAAATATAAAACAATCCTCAAAAATAATACTATAACATATCTAAAATATAAATTATCCATTTTATTTCTCTATCTTTTTTCTTTCAAACATATAAAAATGAAACATAATGAGCCTTCGCTTAGAAACATTTCTTTCGAGCGGGAATCTATTACTCTCTGAAACAATTTTTTACCTCACAAAGTATAATAATAGAGTCTGCATAAATCCTATCCCTATCCTACCCGAACTCTCCCGTACTTATGAAATTACATTGGATGTTGGTGTTGTTGAAATCTCAGCCTTAGGTTCACTAGAGCTAAATGAAAATGAATTTGGAGTATTTGTTGTTGAAGTAAATGAATAGCTAATCCACAAATCACAAAATGCACCAATAATATACTTGTGAATTTTTTTCTCATTAACCTCCAAATACCAAGCCAACATCTCTTCAAGAAACTCATCCCAATCTTTAATCCCTTGATTTGCTTCAACCATTTTTACCATTGATTTCTTGAAACTCCCATAAGGATCCCTTGAACTCGATAGCTTTATAACACATGACTCATTAAAAGGTAGATACTCGACCCCGTTATTACTATTATTAGTGCTCTTTGACAGTGTTGATGATGACAGTACTTCAAGAATTGAACTAGTTTTTTCTCCAGCTTCGAAAAAAAACCTCCCTTTCTCTATTGTTAGGCCGTCAATCACTTTATCTACCATGTCATCATCAATATTGTCGTAAAATCTTTGAGAGTTGAAAATATTGTGATTATTTTCAACTCTAAAAGAGAGAGTTTTGGGGTTTCCACAATGTGGCAATGGACATAGCAATGGAGAAAAAGAAGTTTTTTTTTGGCTTTTGAAGAGAGAAGAGAGCTTCATTTATTTTTTAGAAAAAATAAAAAGGGGGAAGTATTAAAATTTGAATGGTGAAAAAAATAATGTGACCTTTTTCTTTTTATAAGTTGTTGGAGGTTGATGGTTGGGTTGTGAAAATTAATGTAATTTTCTTGAATTTTTTTTGGTGTGGAAAGCAATAAATGCTATTACAGTTTGCTACTTCAAATTTAAGATATAAGGATGGGTTGCATATATATAATATGCTAAAAGGTTTACTTCTACATTTATGAAATATGTTACATTTAGATAGGACCAAAAGTAAAATTAAATTGTCAATTGACTTAAAATGAACATCTTTCAAATCAAAATAAAAGTTTGAATTTTTCTTGGACTTTGTATTGCTGCTACTCAAGTTTGGAGTTATTCCCATAGTCTGGCGAAAATTTGGACTCCAAATTAATTAAAGCCTTTCAATCTACATTGTTGTTGGGTTTTGATGGAACTAAATGCTCCAAAAAATTTATAGGACAAAGGGTCTGATATACTCCTCAACTTTGTTATTTAGACCTGATATGCCATTCGTTATGAAAGTGGCTCATATATACCCTTATCTTTATACAAACGGCTCACATATACCCCTACCGTTACAAAATAATCTCACGTATACCCTTCATTTAACGGGAGTGAAAAAATTAGTTTTAAATTTATATATTTAACCTTTAATTTTTTTAAAATCATTTAGGGGTATATATGATCCTTCTAGCAAAGTTCAAGGTATATTTTAATCTTTTTCATACATAAATTATTTTTTGACTTCTTTGATTATCATTATTTGAGTTTCTTATTCTTATTTTATTTTTTCTTTTATTCCTTAATCTTAATGTAAGAAAAAAAATTAAAATAATTTTTTTGTGGCTATATTATAATTTAAAACTATTTTTCGGCTATATTGTAATTTAGTTTTTGTATTTGTAAAAAAATTGGGTCATCTATAATAAATTTTACAAGAATATTAGTGAAACATAAATAAATTTGACCATCAAAATAATAAATCTAAATTAGTCATTGAAACAAAAAAAAAGTCAAAAAAACATATGTTTGAGTAGGATTAATAAATATTCCCATATGGGATTATATTTTGTTTAAAAAAATTAAACAAAAATTAATTTTTTCACTTCCGTTGGAGAAAAGGGTATATGTGAGCCATTTGTATAACAGTAGGGGTATATATGAGCCATTTTCATAACGAGGGTATATCATCTCTAAATGACAAAATTAAGGGGTATATTAGGCCCTTTTCCCAATTTTATCAATCAAAATTGAATTTCAAAATTCGAATAGTAATTTTGTGGGAGTTTGATCATAAAAATTTAAAAAATATTTACTTTTAATTTTCTAAGTTGGAGTTTTGTTTGACCATATTTTCTGCAAAGAATATTTAATTATTTTTTTTTAAAAAAATATGGTTTATACTTTATACCTCGCAAGTTCTAAAAACTAGCAAAATCATCCAACTCAACTTATTTACCTCAAACATATAATCAAATTTTCTCTAAAAGAATAATATCTCATAATAAAGAGTCACATAAAGTCATAAACTGAGAGCCCGTTTGGCTTAACTTTAAAAAAAAATAGTTTTTAAAAAGTCAAACTTAAGTAATTTTTAAGTTAAAAAATAAAAAGTAGAGGAAGATCGACTTTTGATTTATAACTTTTTTTGGTCAAACTTACTTTTAAGTTGTTTTTAACTTTTGGAAGTATTTGACAAAGGTAAAAATAACTTAAAATAAGTTTTAAATGACTTCAAAAAAGTTAAAAATCAAAAGTCGGTACTCCCCTATTTTTCATTTTTTGACTTAATAACCATTTAAGTTTGACTTTTTATTTTTTGATTTAAAAACTACTTTTTTTTAAAGTCAATCTAAACAGGCTCTAAATCTCATATACAAGTCACTACATATTATTACAAATATTTTTTCACTAAATGTAAAAATTTTGACACTAATTCTGACGGAGTAATTTCTCCACCTAAGCTTACCAACTAGGATACACGCTCATTAATTTTGACTCAATTAATAACTCAAACCCTGACCCATTAATCTTGCTAGTTTCAACCCTACTAAAATTAAAAGACAAACATCATC
>JAJOOH010006201.1:0-13328 GCA_029582605.1 Solanum gracilifrons
CTAGACTATTTAATACCGTATTTTAAACATGTATATTTGCCCACGTGGACATAAAAAATAATGCAAAATTATAAATAGTAATGTGTCCACGTGGGCACATATATACCTTTAAAATATACTATTAAATAGTTCAGGGGTAAAACATATGGTATTACATAGTCCATGGAGGTAATAGGTCCTTATGAAAGTTTAGTATCGCAACAGCAAATACGACTAAAGTTGGGGTACTTTTCAGACCCTTATCCCTAAAAAAAACTTGAATAAAGCCTTTAAATTTATTCAATTAAAATCAAATTGCAACTTACAACTTAGAAGTTACAATTTACAAATATTAGTGGAGTAACTAATCTACGCAACCACCTTCTAGGAAGGGTTCTGTTTCATTAAGTTCTCATATATAAATCTAATATTTGTTACAAATATTAGAAGAACAACTAATCTACGCAGTCACCTTCTAGGAAGGGTTCTGTTTTAATTAGTTCTTGAATGTAATCAAATATTTGTATTCTCCATGAAAATTCAATTGATCTAATTGTCGTATCAAATCGACGGTAACACCCTTCGGTGTTGGCAAACTTGCTAGAAACTCTTGTGCCTTTAATTCTTTGTCACTAGATCCAATTACCGAATTAATCCAAACTTCTTGTTTGGAAGTTAATTTTGGCAAATTATAATTCCTCCTCTCGGCGTTGACTCAGTCTCTAAATAAAACTGATGTTTCCAAACTTTCTTCCACCAATGAATGTCTATGATCTCCAAGTTGAAACCTTGTTGCACTAAAAGCTGCCTCCGATGCAACTGATAAAGCTTGAATAGCTAGAACATCACAAACCATTTTGCTAAGAATTGGAAATGCAACGCTCCGTCTCCTCTACCATGCTAATATTTCTACGTTGCCATTCTCATAGTCAACTGTTTCTAAAGACTGATTAAGATATTCTTCAAAATCATCACGGTTAGTAGAATTAAGACCACGAAAGCCTCGCATAAAATTATCAATTTGATCTTTACTATTAGCATTAGAAGTTTGACCAACTTCTCCTTCAGTATTTCCTATATTTCTATATTTTTCATACAAAATTTTTGTTTCTACTTTGATGTTAGACTTACACATTTCACAAATTGAAATTTCTTCCGGTAAAATTTCTAAAGTATCATAAAAAGTTTCAACAAGTCCCTGCACACCTCGTAATTTATATTGAGGGTTAAGTAAAGTAGCAGTTAAATAAATTTGAGGAATAGAAAAAAAAGTATTTTTAAAATTTTTCAATCATACCTTCAATTGCAACTCTAAATTTTTCAATTTTTTTGTATTTAGAAAATTGAATTGAAATAGCACAAATATTTATTAATACTGATGAAATAGTAGGATAATAAATTCCAGAAAACATGGTTGCAGCATAATAAAAAAGTCTTAAAAATTCCAATAGTTCATTAGTTTCTTCCCAATCTTCTTCACAAATTCTATTTAATGGGTCAGCATTATGAGCATTAAACACCATTTGTATGGGTCCTTTATATTCGTAAGCAACTGAAAGCATTTCGTAAAAAGAATTCCACCTTGTTTTAATATGTTTTGAAACTTTTCTTGGTGTCATATCACATAGTACACAACGCTTGTTAAATTACCTAATTCTAGCAGGTCTATGAGCATAAAAAATCCATAAAACAACATATTCAATTTTCATACAACCACAATCAAATAATGAAATATCATCTTGTACAACTAAATTTAATACATGTGAAACACATCTAACATGAAAAGCATTGGTATCAATTGAACATAATCTAATTTTTAACATACTAGCAGCGTTTGTATTATTAGATGCATCATCTAATGCGACAGTCATTACTTTATCTAAAAACATGTAAAAATCTAAAACACTCAAAATATTTGAAGTTAAATATGCACCAGTTTTTTTTCTCTACACATTCTTTATAACTTAAGATTCTTTTTTGCAAATTCCAGTTATGATCAATCCAATGTGCTGTAATAGTTAAATAATCATATCCATTAACACTACGACCCATGTCCGAAGTTATAGACATTCTACAATCTAATATGCTAAACAAACCACGAAGATATTGACAATGTTTACCTTGATATAAAAAAAATCAGATTTAACAGTATTTCTTGAAACACCATTAAAAGAAGGATTATAAGTTTGTTGAATATATTCAATAAAATCGGGATGTGAAGGAAAACTATAAGGAAAACCACAAAAAGAAACCATCTTAGCTAGATTTTCGCGATATCTTTCCTTATTATATTTACGTTGTGTTAGTGGACCACCGGGGTTAGAAGGATCTAATGTTCCTTGAACCATGTTAGAAGCACCTAATTACCAAAAATTAATTGTGAAAAATTAAA
The DNA here is from genome assembly GCA_029582605.1 of Solanum gracilifrons. Taxonomy (NCBI): domain Eukaryota; kingdom Viridiplantae; phylum Streptophyta; class Magnoliopsida; order Solanales; family Solanaceae; genus Solanum; species Solanum gracilifrons. The sequence continues at coordinate 2,372 of JAJOOH010006201.1, forward strand.
TATAAATATTATGAAACGAATGTACCAAACGTCTGCGTTAATAGCAGACGTTATAATCGATTCTTTAAGCTTGTAGTTTGATGTAAGTTGTAATTTGGAACTTCAATACTTGATAGCAAATATGAGAATTAATATATATATATTTATAATTGAAAATTAAATGGAATCAAGAATTAAGATTTAAGAATGAGAGGATATAGGAAATAAATGATTTTGTAAGAAATAATGAAGGATAGAGGGTATTTATAATATTAAAAATGGATTAAAGTATATTTATTATAACTTTAGGGTTTAAACTAAAGTTTTAAAAGTAGGGAGTTGATAGGGGGTGTTGGGGAAGTAAAAAGGCTGATTATATCAGTTGGGGGGCCTACTGGCCGTTGCTCCAGCGGTCCCCAATAGATAGAATTTTAAAAAAAATAAAAAAATTCAATACATGTCCCGCGAAATCGGCCGGTTCAGCCAGGCCAGATCGGGCTGGGGCGGGCTGATCCAGTCCCTTTCCAGGTAGGGCCGACCCACTCCACTTGCCAGGCCTAGCCTTTTCTCAAAGTTTGATGGTATATTGAACCCTTTCCTTGTTTTAATACACACATTAGATTGATTATAACTACAAATCTCTCTCGAGCCATCTTCCATCTCCCATCTCCCATCTCCCATTTCCCATTTCTGATATATTATGATATATGTATGTATAAATAATATTTTACTCTAGTGTGTATTGACATGTGTATGATTAATACATAATTTTTTTTTGTATTAGTAATGCATGGAGATTTAATGCATGCATTAACATAGTTATAAACCTTATTGCCCCTCAAGAATCTTTTTTACATCTTTTCCAGCATAATTATGGAGGGTATTTTTATAAATAATTTTTTTTGTCATGCCAAATTAAACAATGTAATTAATACAAGCATTATCCGTACAAATATTATTAATATACTTTATTTAATATTATTCTTCTACACTATCAACTGAGTCGATATTGTTCTTAAATGTCAATTGTGTTCGCATCACAAACTATTCTTTTTCTTAAGAGAAAAGACATAAAGTGACACTTAAAGTTGTTTCGAAATTTCAAAAAGACACATAAACTATGCAAGCGTCTTATTACCCCCTAAACAATCCTGAATTGGTATTATTACATCATTTTTTGTTCACCTGGCATGGAGAGTGTATGCACTCTTAAAGAACAAACTAAAAAAACGAATATAATTTTATTTTTACAAGTATTTTGCTATAAAATATATTTTCTTGTTTTTCTTATTATTTTAACTTTTTCTCCTTATTATTTTTTTCTTTTTCTTTCGTCCTTCTTCTTCAAAAATTCATTGTCATCTTCATTGTAGCTTCTCACTTTCAATGTCACTCTTTACCACAACTCCACGTCCCTTTTTTACTACTATTAGTTTAACTCTCTTCAATTTTAAAATTATATCTAAATATCTTATTACATTTCGAAAAATTTGATAAACCCATTAGATTTTAAGATGATTAGTAGGTATTATTTAGTTTTTTTTATCCAAATTTCAATTAAACCTTTTCAATTTTCGGAGAATTCTAATTCTTCAAAATTATCATTTTTAGTTTTGAAGTTATATGAAAATGAGATAAATTAATTGATGATACCTTCAAAATTTTGATTTTTCTTAGAAAAATAATTAGTTTTGTTATCAATAACACAAATTCTAGAAAATAGTATAATTTTGGAAAGAAAGGAATTTGACCGAAGAAGAAGAATAAGAAAAAAGAAAGAAAATGGGGGGCTCAACTTGACGTGGGGGTGGGGTGAGGTGAGGGTGGGAGGTGAAGAAGAAGAAAGAAAGAAAAAAAAATGGAGGGAGGGGTAGCTTGAAAGTAGGGGTGGAAGATGAAGTAGAATTTAAAATGAAATTAATAAAATTAAAATAAGTTAAAAAGTAAAAGAGAGAAATAAAGAAAAACTTAAAATGAAAAAAAGTTATATTTTAAATTAAATTAACACGTGTCAGTTGTCACACAATGATTGGTGTGTGATAACACTTGCCACTTAAAATCTAGAATTGATCGAAAAATGATGTAATAATATATTATTAGAATTGTTTAGGGGTATAATATGACGTTCGCATAGTTAAGGTATTTTTTTGAAAATTTAGGACAACTTCAGGTGTCACTTTTTTTTTTTTTCTCTTCTCTTAAATATATAGTATGACTGTAGGTGTATTTGTGTATTATCTGACTCCTTTGACGTTGAGCTCCAATATGATGTTTCTTTAGGAGACATTATGATAAACTACTGCTACTTTTGATTGCTTCATTTTCTTTCTACTCCTGTATCTAATTGCTTGGTCCTTTTGCTTATTTGCGTTACCTTTTTAAAAAATTACATTTACGTTCCTGCTTTTTTGGTATTCCACGAAAATTCGTACTAATTGATACTCTTCTAGTGTATTCTGAGCAAATAGCTCTTGTTCGATAACTTGTAAATCACATGCAAAATATGTATCATACTAACTAGCAGTGCAACAAGCTGGACTAAGAAGCCACTGATGGGAATCGATAGATGTGCTAAAGAAATTGAAAGTGGTTATCCATTATTCCTTTCCGTTAAATAAGAAAAAAGAATTCTTCATTCCTTCATCATCGAATACTGATTTTTTCCCCAGTGTGGAGCCCTGTAAAAAGACAGTGAAACGGCGGGCCAACGGTCAAAAAACCAACTGTTAATAGGAGAAAATTGCGGACAGCTGCTCGCCATTTGCTTTCTGCAAAATATTTGAAATTTGCGTGTGAAAAAAAGTTACTCATCGAAATCTGCGTGTGCAAATCTGAAACCTTTCATAACAAATTAAACCCCCTTTCCAATGGCCAACTCAAAATCATTCTTTCTCAATCATCTAACAATATACCTCATTCTGTTGCTACTATCACAATCCCCACAAATTCACTCAACTTGTCGCAATTTCTGTAACAACATTCCCATACACTACCCGTTCAGCATTGACGATGGCTGTGGCGCGCCGCAGTATCGTCACATGCTGAATTGCTCCGCTACGGATTTATTCTTCCTAACACCATCAGGAAATTACAAAGTCCAATCAATCGACTACGAAAAGCAAACCATGACGATCTTCGATCCCTCAATGTCTACTTGTTCAATCCTACAACCTCACCACGACTTCAAAATGTCAGAAATTCAATCAGCTATAATCCCGCCTACGCCTGACACGGTCTTCATCCTCGTCAATTGCTCCATCGATTCCCCTGTACTTAATCATTACAAGTCCCTCTGTTTTAATTTCTCCGGTCATTCGTGTGACGAACTCTACGGTTCGTGCACTTCGTTTAAGTTGTTTCATTTACTGTCTAACAGTACGCCGGCGTGTTGTTTCACGGGTTATGAAACGGTGAAGTATATGAGTATGGATATATTGGATTGCACGCATTATACGAGTGTTTATAATACGGATAGATTGGAAGGTGTTGGGCCGTTGGATTGGCTTTATGGGATGAAATTGTCATTTAGCGTGCCGGACACTGGATGTGTCCGGTGCGCTAAATCTGGTGGGACTTGTGGATTTGATGTAGAGACTGAGATGACGCAGTGCATTTGCTCAAGCACTAGTAATTCTACTAGAGATTGTGGTAAGTGAGACATAACTTCTTCTTTTCTTGTTCACTCAAATAATTTATGCGATCTAAATTTGATGAAGCTGAACCCATAACGTGATTTGACATGGAGTAACCATGATTCAGAATTATTCGCCCCTCTAGACTTTAACAGTGTGTTTATGTTGAATTTTGCAGCTGGGGGCAGAGAAATAAACTTTGCTGATAGTTACAGAGCATCCTCATTTCCGCCACTGCAGTTGCTATACATTTTGGCACTTGTGGCCATTACTTACAGCACACTATTGAGATGATGAATCCTCTGTTAAGTTTATTTATTTTTCTTCTCTTTTTGTATTTTATCTTTCTAAACTAGTTATTACTAATTCATGTTCCCTAAACTAGGTGGAATTTTTAATATATATTTTTTGCGGTATTACACTTGGAAAAAAGTCAAAAAAAGCTGCCAGAAATTCAGAACTTAGAAGGAATTATCACTTTTGTGTCTTTGAAATATTGTGACGTAGAATATTTGTGTTTATTTGATCAACTTTATAATTTATCATCAATTACAACAACAAAAATGGCCTCATATACCAAAGCTGCGGTAAAACTCAAATGACAACTAATAATCAGCTATCTGAATTATGATCACTAACGGAAGGTCATTATATAATGAATATAAGTAAGTGCTAAGTGCAGTTACACGAAGTTTCACAATGGGTAGACTTACAAAAGAGAAAGGATTCATACAAAAAAAAAATAGGTGTTGAAAGATGAAAGTAATAACTCTGAGACAATTATTTAGTCTACAAACTCATATAAATTGTATATCTGCAATTATTGAAAGATGAAAGGGACATTATATAAATTATAGGGAAAGTAGTTTGAAATATATTCGAATCTTGATCGAAATTGTTGTAACAATTTCAAACTTTGGGCATGATCGAAATTGTTCATGTCCAAAGTTTGAGATTGTTACAGCAATTTCGGTCAAAATTCAGATATAATTTAGACCATTTTTCCTAAATTATATGACAGTAATGTTTTTTTCTTTTAGCTAATTCATGGTGTAATATGCACTTTGTAAATATTCATTACATTTTAAAATATTATAATCTTAAATGTAAAAAACTCAAGAGTACATAATTAATCATCTTCGTAGAAGTCCAAAGGCATTTGACCATTTTTGGGTTGCATCTTTTAATTGAATATAACGTTATTGATTAAATTGAATCGTGATTTGAAAATATAAACAAAATAATTAGGAGAATAATAACAACACCTCATAGTAAAGTACTTATAAAAGTTGTAAAATGTATGGAAACTGGAAGAGGCAAAAAAAAAAAAAATTTTGCAGAAGAACACGGATGCGTGATAGTGTTGATAGTCAGATCAGGTATTACTTTTATCCTTTTCCACTTGATAGAATGTTGAATTTGTATGTATTTGAATCTTTCCCAGGAAAAATAAAGTTTCTTATTTTTGTCCCATTTTATGCCTGTTCCCTGTTCGATGTTATGCCACAATGAATATTGTCACATATTTTCTGCTCTTCATTCATTTTGCTATATCATGTGTCCAATTTCTGCAAACCCCTTCTGCAGGTGTAGGTAATTCAAGCATTCTGAGCCGACACTAAGCTGTTCATTCCAATTAAAAAATATAAAAAATCAGCTTTCGTGTTTGATCAGTTTATGTGCAGCTCGACTAATTTTATTTACATTTGAGAGGAAAATAAGAAGAAGCTGGATAGGGTGATGGCTGTTGCAAAGCTACAGTTCTCTGTTCGTCCTCTTTGTCGTTCTTTTATCTCTTCAGCAAGAATGCTTGAAGAATCCATTAAAGCTGTGGTGGAAGATAAAAGATATGAACAGATTCCTGATATTCTAAGCTCTTCTGAAGGGTTTCACCGCAGTCCGAATCCCTTTTCATTTTTATCCACCTTCCCTGAAAACAAAAGTGTCAAAATTGTTGACGAAATTTTACAGTCTTTTACTCCGATTAGGCCTCGTTATCGCCCTCAAATTGCATATTCCTGTCTCCTTTCCTACAGTCTCCAAAACTCAAATCCTCTCCCACTTGCTCTTGCCATTCTCCAGCGTACCCTTCGCTCTGGCTGCATTCCGGTACCTCAAACTCACCTCCTCCTCTCCACTGCATGGATTGAACGTCGGAGTAAATCCCATTCTGTTTCAAGCATATTGTTGGAAATGCAGAATATTGGATATGCGCCTGATTGTGGCACTTGCAATTACCTGATCTCATCGCTTTGTAAGGTTGATCAGATAGATGAAGCAGTTAATGTATTGAAGGGCATGGGCCGTGCTGGTTGTAGTCCGGATTTGGATTGTTATGGTTCTTTAATTGACAACTTGTCCGAGCTAAGAATGACGTCTGCTATCATAAGGACATTGAATGAAATGGTTGCCATATTTGGCTTGAGCCCCAGAAAAGAAACTTTGGTGAAAGCTTTGGCAGCAATACGGGCTAACAAAGAGATAAGGAGAGCAATTGAAGTAATTGAGTTCTTAACAAATGAGGGTGTGCATATTGGATTCGAGTGCTACCAGTCAGTGCTTGAAGGGTGCTTAGAGAGTCGGCAGTTTATTTTGGCTGGAAAGTTTGTGATAGAAATGACCAAGAGAGGCTTTATACCATACATAAGGTCAAGGCAAAAGGTTGTTGAAGGCCTGACAAGTATTGGTGAGTGGAAACTTGCCAATGCCATGAGACAGAGGTTTGCAGAGCTAAGGTCGTAGTTCCATGCATACATGTGAATCAGTAAGCTTTATAGAAAGGGATCAAGATCATTATCCAGACTGAAGGTATGACTGTAATTTCAGCAACTCCGGTGGGAGTCCTCTCAGAACCTAGGTACTGTATATCACTTTATAGTTTGTTGATTAGTTTATGAAACTCAAAACTCATTATTGCATTTTCATATGTATTAGATGGAAAATTATACATTTTTTGCTTCTGAATGTTTTGATACAGTCATACTGAAGTTGTATAGCTTCTCCAGTAATTTGAGATTGAAATGTAGTTTATTATGTTTGTAAATCATGACTTCTCATTTCCGTTCAATAGTTTAAAGTTTTCCTGCGTTGAGAGGTGACAGATATCCCGTGGAATTAGTTGAGGTGTGCTGGCTTGGACACCACGTTCGTCAAAAGAAAAAATTCCAAGAATATTCCAACAATCATAGGTGTGATCTTGTAGTCAATGAAGTGAAGTAAACTATGATCTCTCAAATTAAAATTTTAGTGAAGGCAAGAAACACTAAGTGATATTTTTTTCATCTGCCTAAGCTTTGGTGGCCGGCTCCTGATATATATGTTGGTAGAGGATAACATATACCCAATGAAATATTTAAGGTACGGCAAGCTTGCCACTACACTATTATTAGAATTACAAAAAAGTAAGAATATTTTTTGATTGGTAAAAGAGCAAGAATATTCTATTTGCTATTCTAATATTCATATTCTAAAAGGGTGCGTGTTATTTCAGGAATTTGTGATAAAGACCCTTTCGAATTTTTATTACTCCAATATGGAAAATAATTTATATTAGAACTTTTTTAAAAAATAAGCTTTTATCACATGAAAACATGTTAGCTACCTATCAACTTTGATGGTTCTTTAAGCGTTCCACTGAACTTTCGAATTTGCTTGACTAGAAAGTTAGCATTGAACTTTTAAATTGGTGTCTTGCCAAGTACTCTTTTGACCTTTTCTTCTGTCACAAAGGAAACTTCTATAATTTTCTTATATGTAACGTTTAAAATATTTCGTTAATTTGGAAAAAAAATATGTCAAAAGTATTTCAATCTTTAAATCGAGACTGCTAGGGAAAAAAAAGTATACACACTTTGGGTGTGTTTGGTACAAATGAAAATGTTTTCTTGAACAAATAAGTGGATTTTATCTGTTTTTGAGTATTTTATTAGTAAAGAGAAAATATTATTCCAGGAGTATTTACGTATAGTAATGACAAATACTATGACATTTGGATCAGGACTCGCCCTTAAACATGAACCCTTGCTTCGACTCCGACTCGAAATCCACCCAACCCTGGTCTAAGCCTAATCCGGGACCCAACAACCGACCCCAGCCATGAGCCCATGACTAGGGACCCGATGTCGACGCAAGGCCTAACCCTGACATGAGTTTGAAGACCGACCTTGAAAATGGGCTGATGGAAATTTTGTAATTCTGGTGAAAACAAGGCTTAAGGGTGAAGTACCACAATCATAATCATTTATTATACCAACCTTCTAATTAGTTTTTTTCTATTCACATTCTTCCTTTTGAGTGCATTTGACTTTTAATTGTAGATTTTTACAAAAATAAACGGTCTATATGAGTAGCCTCTTTTTTTCACAATAGTACTTATACACGCGATATACAACATTATATATTTATATAGAAGTGTATAAGAGGTGCTTATACACATTTTTACGCTTTTTTTATAGATCGGCTTATGTAAAAATTGTGTTTGATCTTCCATGAACTTCAATTATGAATTTTAAGTACATATTTATAAATATCTTTTTTTTTACGACTAGTATGACCAAACACAATTCATCTTCAACTTTAAGTTCATATATTTTAAGTAAAATGAAAAATATTCTATATCTATTCATATAAATAAATAAGATTTAACTCTTTATTAAGTGCAAACAACATCTCCTTGCAAATCAGCATGTAAACAATCTTTAGTCTAAAAGACCAAGCTATGGAATTTAGCTAAAAAAAACAAACCAGCTCTTTCTCCACGTACCATTAAAAATATTGTCATATCTTTAATTAATTAGTTTGCCAAAAAGAAGAAAACAAATAGAAAAAACAAGTGTAAAGTAGCTATCAACGAGCCATAAGCATAAACAAGTCACACATTTATTTTCTTATTTCTAGCTCTAATTCTCGTACAAACAATTAAATTCTTTTTCGTATGATTCCAAAATATAAACAAATAAACAATCCTATCTAAAATTGAATATGTCCATTCTTTCTTAATTTATGCCAAAAATGATGTACATGGTTAAAAGAAAAGATTAAAAAAATTTAGTGCACTTTCTGATTAAAAGCGGATAACAGGGACATTATTTGAAATCAAACTAATTTGAAGTTACATGCAATTTTTCATTTTTTATATTTTAAGTTCGTATTTTTTTTCTTCAGAAACCTGAAAACTCCGCAAGTTATGAAAACTATCAAAATTACCTCAAATCTAATATAATCTTATCAAATAAGCAAACTATAGTTCATAATCAAGATATACTGGATTATCCTAAGGTGCCACATAGATAAATCGTTTATTCCATGATCCTTTTATAAATAAACATTTACAATTACAAACTTTCAAATACACATAATTTTATAAAATTTCTTGTAATATAATTCTTAATGTAAACATTTGCACTATTTTTTCTTTTAATATAATTCTTAATGTAAACATTTGCACTAGTTTTTCTTTTAATATAATTCTTTCACGAGGTATGAACAATTTAACTCTTCAGATCGATCATCAGTATTTTCTTTACAAAATATAAATTTATTAGTTAAGTTTTACATTTTAAAAAGTTTTGAGATCTCTAAACTTGTTAAATAAGGAGAATTTGAAATGATGTTCTTAAATTATGTATCTAAACATATAATTAAAATTATAATTTCAAATCACATGTCCAAACGTCCAAATTTGTTAAGCTAGTCAATTCACTATAAAGTGAAAAAGGAAAAAAAGAGTAACCATTCAACGCAACGTCTGGAGTGCGAAAGGAAAAAGGGAAGAGTTTACCGTTCAAAATGGTTCTCCCAACTTTGGCTCGAGGCCTATAAATATATCTCAAAGAGCCTCGCGAGCTCTTCACATTACCATTCCCTCCCTTTTTGTACCTCAACAAATCACCATTCTTCTATCTTTGGTAAGCTTCAGATCTTGATTTCTCTCCTTCTCTCTTCCCGATCTACGCTTTTTCATTCATCTCCTCAATTTCATACATTGCATTCTTCAATTTACTGCATTTTCTTTGCTCCGATCTGACCCGAATTTTGTCTCTTTGTTTTGGAATTCTTGAGATTTGATTTTGTATTTTGGAGCTAGTTTTGATTTGATCTGATTAGGAATTTGTTTATGGTCGAACAGATCTCATGCAATTTCATCTGGTTTGCGCGTGCTCAATTTTGCACCGACAGATTTATTGTTTCTCGTTTAAAGATTTGATTTTTTTTTTTGATACTTGTGGGTTTTTGTTTAACTTGTGTTGATCTCTTTCAATTTCAAAGGTGGAGTGTTGCTGGAAAATTTCTACTGTTTTAGGATAGTATCGAGGCTTGGGAATAGTTTAGGTTGGTACTTGGGAATGTATGTGATGGAAGGAATAAATTAATGATTAAAGCGGAGCTGCAAGCATGTAAATACATGTTCTGGACATGAAGATTCTGATTGTAATCTAGTATGACGATTGATGTTTTATACTTTAGATTAAAAGTGTAGCTTCAAGCTTTGTAATGTACATTTTCTGGAGACATGAAGATTCTGTTTTTAACTCTAGCAGTTATGATATCTGAAGCTTATTAATGTGAACATATTCATTTTTCTTGTGTGATCTGAAGCTGGAATATATTAAGTGAAGATTCCAGCATCTGATCTCTGAAAGTGCAAGTCTTTTCCTTCTAGATGTTCAGTCCCCCTTCCTTTATTTTTAGTGTCAGCATTCCTGAGTAATTGATTGAGTCTGTCTTTCTGCAGACAATTTTGTAAGACCAAATTACCAGAAATCCATGGGGACTGTTATCGAGTCTGCTAACCAGGTAGCTTTCTTTACAACTAAATGTGCTCCATATATCCAAAGAATATTCTTATTACCTTGATTATTGGTGTCCACTCCCTTTGTGAATGAGTTCTCATTTTCATATGGTCTAAGCATCTGGAATCTAAACAAAAGTGAAATGCTTTCTACACTGGACGGCATTATTGGAGGGATGCTTGACCTTTAAGCTATCACTAACTTCTCTATTGTCAAAGCAAAATGAAGTTCTACTATAATTAAAAAAATCTGCAGAAAAAATTATGAGATTTTAAAGACTTTAAATAGTGGAGTTGTGGTGTCCAGTTCTGGTGTCTTAGTCTTACAGCATATGGGGCTACAACAATTGCACCGTGAAATTAGATACCGATTTTCTAGATTTGCTGGATGCATGTACCAACAGCAACACCAAGAAAGAACGGAAATAAGGGTCCAACTTCCATTCTCCTCCCTGAAGTTCTTTATTTATATAAGTTCTCATATAGTTCTATGAATTCTTCTTGCTAGGCATTAATTCTATTATCATAAGAACATTATTGTTGAATATAAAAAATT
>JAJOOH010006202.1:0-12207 GCA_029582605.1 Solanum gracilifrons
TGCACACCCCCCCCCCCTACCCCCTCCTTGTCTACACACACATACAAACCTTTGTATCTTTCATATTATGTTATATTATATCTTCTCAATAATAACATTTTGTTATAGCAAATAAAAAATTGTATATAGGAACAACCAAGAAATTATTCTGAGAAATATTTTCAACTCAACTGAAATAAAAGAAATATTTCAAAAAATTATTTAGTGTGGAAATATTTCAAAAAATTATTTAGTGTGGCATTCGAGCCCAGGTCTCCACGGCCACAACGTGGAATTCTCACCACTAAACTACAGCCACTTCTTGTCAATGTTTTTGCAGTAGTAATATATAAGACAACTGACTTTTCTTAAAATTGCAGGTACCAAAATATATTATCTTTTTAAAAAAATTGATGTGAATGTAAGTGTAAAGTTTAAATGTCTTAACTCTCATATTGGGGATGGCTACTCAAAATTCTCCCTTCAACACCAACGATATATATTTTACATCTTAGTCTAGAACCTACCCTGCATGTTATTGAAGCGAAGTAAAAAGTGTTGCTCTGTTTAGAAGATGATAGTAGGCTTTCTTTAATTTCTCTTGTGAATTTTTGCCTTTTCAGACATTATATCACCCTTTTGAGCCTGTAGCCTTTTGTTGGCAGCCATATTTTCCCCTTAACTATTTTGTTAAATCCCTAGGTTTTGCACTTTCTTCCAAGAGCACTTTAGCATAGACTTATTATGAGTTTTAAATCTTAAAGAAAAAGGGATGGTTGAGTGAAAAAGATAAACAATGATAGCTACAAAGTGATGAAAAAATAATATTTTAAAAAATGTGGCATAAAAAAAATCTCTGAGAAAGAAAAATGATGACTGAAGCATTCTTGACATGATGAGAACTAATTGTGAAATAATTGTTGAAGAGAGGGATGGAAATAAAGAGAAGAAAATAATGGGTGATGAAGTGCTTAGGTAAGTGTAAGTCACTATTTTATAGTTTTCCTATCCATCCCCTAGTCTACGTTCAACCCGTTAAAGTCCTATTTGATTCTATTCAAGCATGCTTAATAAGTGGAGATGTACTTAATAGAAAAGCATATGGTTCTTTGTGCATACACATGAATTTTATTTATGAGTTTGAGAGTTGTTATTTGATGCTAAGTCATTTATTTATTTTCAATATTTTGAATTGATTGTGTGGACTATTTCTTCTTGTGAGGGCACTTGCTTCATGATAGATAGCTAATTTTATTAGCTTTCTTTGATGAGAGTCGGTGAGCAAGCTTAAATTTGATGAGTTCAGAGTCATTCCTTGATATTAGGAGGTTAGAGATTTGTTGTTTATTTGTATATTTTGAATAATGTTGAGAAGTGTACTTGATGTTTGGAAATTTTTATATGACCTAATTGTTTTTATCATAAAAAGTGGTGGCATCCATAGTTTGATTTTTTTAGATGAACTTTAAATGTTTGTTTGAGGACGAACAAAGGTTTAAGTGTGGGGTGGTGATCTTAGGCATATTTATATTCCCATTTACTAAGATTTACCAGCACGTGCCTTATCTTTCGAGGACATTCTTGATGATAACTATTGTGTTTTGATTAAGTATTGTAATGAATTTACACTAACCTACATGATTAGCATATGTAGGGGTTTCTAAAAGAATATAAGAAAAATAGGAGGGGAAGGGAGTGAAGGGAAATGAGTGCGAATAAAAACACACCAGGAGCAGCTGTGACGCGCCGCGCTAGGGCCTAAAATGCTGAAGCCAAGTGTTGCTGCACTGGTGGCATGCTTTCCAGCAGTCCTAGCATGATGGTGGCGCGCTGCCCAAGGCCAACCCCGACTTTACAGACAAATTTTAGTTGATTTAGGATTCCTAATTGGACTAGAAATGGAATTATTTTTTTCCTAAACTCTATAAATAGTATCCTAGGTATATTTTGTAGAGAGAACTTCTTTATCAAACTTTGTAGCCGTAATACTTCTTCATCTTCCTCTTCCTCTTCCTCTTCCTCTTCCTCTTCCTCTTCTTCTTCTTCTTCTTCTTCTTCTTCTTCTTCTTCTACTTCTTCTCCTTCTCCTCCTTCTCCTCCTTCTCCTCCTCCTCCTCCTAAACTCTATAAATAGTATCCTAGGTATATTTTGTAGAGAGAACTTCTTTATCAAACTTTGTAGCCGTAATACTTTTTAGCTTCTTGTTGTTGTTGTTGTTCTTCTTCTTCTTCTTCTTCTTCCTCTTCCTCTTCCTCTTCCTCTTCCTCTTCCTCTTCTTCTTTTTCTTCTTGTTCTTCTACTACTTCTTCTTCTCCTTCTTCTCCTTCTCCTCCTCCCCCTCCTCGACCTCGTCCTCCTCCTCCTCCTCCTCCTTCTTCTAGTAGCTAAAGACACTTGCTCTGGGGCTTTAGCTACGGGTAATTGTTGAACATTTATTATTTTGAGTTAATGTTGGTTATCACTTAAATAACTTTTGTATTCATCTTTTAGTATTTCATGATTGACCACCATAGATATAAGCATTTTTTATATTCTTGAACTCGAAAGACGAAGAGGTCGATAGACCAAAGAATACAAAGAACTCAATCTCTCTTGTATATCACTTGTTCAGATTCTTCTTCGAGATTGACACCCATACGAACACCAAGCTCGATTACTAAACAAGATGAAATATAAATGCTTGCCAATTGAGTCTGTCTTTCCCCGCTTAACGATGTAGTCAGACAATCAATTGGAGTAGGTGATTAGAGGTCAAGATATCATGATCATAAAATCAACCTTGTAAATTAATAATTTGATAACCTTAGTTAATTCATTACATGATATGCATCACATGAAACCCTATGCATGTTGTAGCCCTAGAATTTTCCAATAATTGTAGGTAATTTTATTTTATCATTCTTGCATTCGTAGTATTTAAATATAAATTAAACTCTTTTGACACGCTTGAATAAATAATTATAATAGTATAATTTAGTAAAATAGTTAATGAATAATTCCGTTGGGTTCGATGTACGGATCTTTTAAGGCCACTATATTACTTGCGCGACTACGTAAACTTGCATGTACAGTGGGAAGCAACATAGAACATTCTACGAATCGTAGACTGGTCTGGTGGACTTGAACCAATTGCCAATCTTTTGGCCTTCTTTCCTTTTGTGAATTTCGTGGAGTTACAATATCTCCTTGGGAACATTCATCCTCGAATGAGACTCAAAGTAGCATGAATAGAATATGAGTGACACTAAAAACCCAATATGAACGCAAATTGCATAAAAATGCACATAAACATAGAGAATCACTCCAAGCTAAATCATATCATCAAAATTGAGTTTTCATGAACATGCATGCATATGGAAACATGAGAATAACTAAGACGCATGAATGCGAAAGAATGAACCATACAGAATCAATACCTCAAGCTAGTGTAGAAGCGGAGGAAAAGAGATGAGGATATCAGGACATCATATTGGCTTCAGCCACCCAATTAGCACCCTCAACTAATTGATTCCTCCAAAGAACCTTAACAGAAGCAACTTCCTTATTTCTCAACTTCTAGACTAGATGGTCAAAAATCTCAACTGAAATATCTTCATAAGAAAGATTCTCTTTAACTACCAAACCTTCCAAAAGTAGAATAGACGTTGGATCTCCAACACACTTTTTCAACAAGGAGACATGAAATATCAGATGTACCGATGCTAAATCATTAGGCAAGTCTAGTTCATAACCAACTTTGCCAATACGCCTCAAAATTAGACATGGGCCCACATAATGGGGACTAAGTTTCCCTTTCTTTTCCATATCTTATTACGCCTTTGATGGTTGCAATTTTCAAGTAGACCCAATAATCAACATCATACTCTAGTTCTCTTCTCTTAATATCTAAATCAAACTTTTGTCAACTTTGAGCCGTTTTCAACTTCTCATGAATAAGTCAAATCTTTTCCATAGCATCATGAACCAACTCGGACACTATCAATGTGACCTCCTTCACTTCAAACAAACTATAGGATACCTGCACCTTCTACCATAAAGAGCCTCAAACCGTGCCATCCCAATACTAGAATGATAGCTATTATTATAAGCAAACTCTATCAAAGGTAAATGATCTTCTCAATTTCCCTTGAAATCAATTACACAAGCTCTTAACATATATTCTAAAGTCTGAATGGTACGCTTGGCATGCCCATCAGTCTGAGGATGAAAAGTTGTGCTAAGTTTCACTTGAATATCAAGAACTTTCTAGAACGACTTTCAAAACTGAGATGTAAAATGAGTACCTCGATCGGACATAATAGACAAAGATACTCTATGCAACCTTACCATTTCTCTAATATAAATCTTGGCACTATATTCCAATGAATATGAAGTCTTAATGGGAAGAAAGTGATCTTATTTTGACATTTAGTCCACTACAACCCAGATCAAGTCAAATTTTTGACATATGTGGGGTGAACCTGTTATGAAGCCCATGTTAAAATCTTCCCCTTTCCATGTAGGAATATTAATGATTTGAGCCAAACTGCCAGTTTCTGATGATCAACTTTCACTTGTTGACAAATCAAACATTTAGCCACAAATTCCACAATATCCTTCTTCATCCCATTCCACCAATAGACTTCTCACAAATCATGGCACATCTTGGTGTCTCCCGAGTGAATGAAAACCAAGAAATGTGAGATTCTTTCAGAATTGGATTCCTCAGCTCATCAACATTTGGAACACATAACCGACCTTGGTATCGAAGGACACCATCTGCCTCTTGGGAGAAAACCTCAATGGCTTTTTTAGAAACTGACTTCTTCAACTCAACCATAATTAAATTGAGATATTGCTTAGCCTTCACATACAATACAAAAAACGATTCTAAACCATTATGAACAACTATAGCACCTTCAATGGAATCAACCAATCAGACACCCAATCAAGACAATCTATGAACACTACGAACTAAATCGTCTTATCATCCTCAACATGAGCAACGCCACCCATCGACAGTTGATAAAGGGCATCTCCTACCATATTTGCTTTTCTGGGATGATATAGGACACTTATGTTGTAATCCTTTAACAACCCAAGCCACCTCCTTTGGCGAAGATTCAGATCCTTTTGAGTAAACACATATCTCAAGCTCTTGTGTTCGGTGAATACATCTACATGAAGTCCATACAAGTAATGCATTAAAATCTTTAAGGAATATGCCACTGCCGCTAACTCTAAATCATGAGTTGGAAAAATCTCTTCGTCTGCCTTCAATTGCCTTGAAGCATAAGTAATGACTTTACCATGTTTCATCAAAACACAACCAAGACCAATTTGTGATGCATCACAATAAACCACAATACCATCTAATCCTTTTGATAATGTCAAAATAGGGGCTAAAGTGAATCTATCCTTCTCATCTTGGAAACTCTTTTCACAAGCTTTCGACCATAAGAATTTTGCCTTATTTTGAGTAGTTGTCATTAATGGTGAAGCAATAGAGGAAAGTGGTTCCCTGAACCTCCTATAGTAACCGACCAAACTCAAGAAACTTCATATATCCGAAGTGGACAAGGCTCTAGAACAATTCACTTCCTGAATTTTCTTAGGATCGACTTGAATGCCTACATCGGAGACAATAAGACCAAGGAAAACAACAGACCTCAACCAAAACTCACACTTGCTAAATATAGAATACAATTCACGTTCCTTTTGAGAATTTGTAACACAATATTCAAATTCTCAACATGTTGATCCTCACTCCGTGAGTAAATCAAGATATCACCGATAAACACGATTATAAACATATCAAGATATTGCTTAAAATCCTATTCATTAAATCCATAAATGCCATCGGGGCATTATTCCAGCCATCAGACATCACCAAAAACTCCTAATGACCATACCGAGTTTGGGAAGCTGTCTTTAGAATGTCATTCTCTTTCACCCTCAATTAGTGATAACCCGACCAAAGGTCAATCTTAGAGAAGTAACTTTCATCTTGAGTTTATCAAACAAATTATTTATCCTTGGAATATGATACTTATTCTTAAAGGTAACCTTGTTTAATTGTCGATAGGTAATGCACATTCAGAGAGAACTATCATTCTTTCAAACCAAAAACACCGGACCACACCATGGAGAGATACTCGGTCTAATAACACGGATCCAACAAATCCTTCAATTGATCCTTTAAATCTTTAAGTTTTGCAAGGGCCAAATTATAAGAAACAATAGAGATAGGTTGTGTATCTAGGAGAAAGTTAATAACGAAGTCTATTTCCCTTTTGGGAGAAATACTGAGAATATCATGAGAAACACTTTCGAAAACTCATTTACAATCGGAACTGACTCAAGAGTAAGGGCTTCAAAATCTATTTCCCTAACCCGAACAAGATGGTAAATGCAACCCTTAAAATTATTTTTCTAGCTTTTAGGCAAGGCATAAACTGACCCTTGAGAACACAATTTTCCCCTTCCCATGACATGATAGGTTCATTCGAAACCTTGAAAGTGACCAATCGGGTCCTACTATGGAAGCATAATATGTTTGAAGCCAATCCATCCCAAAAATAAAATCAAAATCTACCATATCAATCTCTATAATATCAACATGAGTGACTCAATGAGAAACAAAAATGGATTATTTTGATAAAATCTCTTAGCGACAATAACATTACCAATTGGAGTAGAGACATGAAAGGGATTAGAAAGGATTTTGGGACCAATATCAAATCTCATGGCCGTATAAGAAGTAACAAACGATAAGGTATCACCCGGATCAAGTAAAGCATAAACATCAAGATGAAATACTTTCAAGATATTGGTCACTACATCCGGAGAACCCTCACTACCGTATCGAGTCTAAAGAGCATAAAATCTATTTTGCTTTGGAGCACCCGCATTGGAACTACTACATTGAACATTCCTACCATCCCTTAACTTAGTAGAAAGCTATAGGCAATCTCTCATCTTGTGACCACTCTTTCCACACTTAAAGCAACTATCCATACTGGTCAAACACTTGTTATCCTAATTCTTACCACACCTAGTGCAAGCAGGAAAAAAAGATCCATTACCACCATTCCCTCTTTAAGGCTTCGGGTTAGAAAACTTATCTTTATTGAACTTAGGAGCCAAAACTTTAGAGGAACTTGACCGAAAGACTTTTGCAGGAATTGAGGACGCCCTTTTCCACTGGACCTAGAATGAGAAAAGTCACCATTACCGGCCTTTGCCCTCTTGGAATCCTTTGCCCTTTCCTTGCGATTTTAATCTTTAATTTGTTGGGCATGTGCCAAAAATGGGAATATCCATCTCCTTTATCAACATGACGGTACTACATACTTTGACAACCAAGTTGGAAACACCTAACACAAACTTACTCATCCTTGTCCTAGAGTCGACATCCATAGTTTGAGCATACCTAGCCAATTGAGTTAACTTCAAGGCATACTCCTTTGCACTTATATTGCCTTCTCGGAGGTTAATGAAATCAAGAACTTTCTCTTCTCTCATTTTGAGAGGAAAAAAACAATCAAGAAAAGTTCCCTTAAATTTCTTGCAATTAAGAGGACCTGATCAATAGCCCTCTCACTTTTCCATTGGTCAAACCACACTTAAGAAACACCCTTGAGTTGATAAGTTGTCAACTTCGCCTTTTCAACCATAGACAATACCTACCATATTGTAAACCTCATCAATGAAATCGTGAGGATCCTCATCAACCTTAGAACCATGGAATTTAGAGGGATTCATCCTAGTGAATTCTCTTATCCTTGGTGTCATTGTACCCGTATTTGAGTTCACGGGAGCATTAGAGTATTTATTGGATTGGGTCGCTATGGCTTTAGCCAACACTTGGAAAGCGGCTCACCATTCAACATTGAGTCACTTGGTCGGCCAAAGGATCAACCAGAACTTGAGGAAACTCAGGCTACACATTGTCATTTCCCACATATCTTCTCACATAAGCTCATTGAGAGGCCATACCCTGAAAAGGATCAAACACTATTTAAGAAAATGATCTTTATAGAGATAAACTCTATGGCACGACTTTAGAATAACGAAAGAAGTGAAGTTTCCTAAGCACTTTGTATCCTCCTATTCATAAATGTGGCACACTTCACACTAATGAACAAGACTGTACTCAATGCGGCTTGTCAAATATCCTAGGATCTTTCTCTAAAACCTTTTGCTCTAATACCAAGTTTGTCACGACTCAAAGTAAACCCTACATGTGACATAACATATAAGACTCTAAGAGACCCTACAAAATCCTCTTCACATGCATGTACACAACATAATGAAGAAAAGTAGAAAATTCATATATTGAAAGAGTTTGACATGTATGTGAAAATCTATCATAGTCTTGAAAATCCATTCTACAACATCAAGAAGTGGTCGGGATGTAACCCGTACACCATGTAAAATATTTAAAAATTAAAGACATAAGAAACAAATAAATTTGACACGGTCCTCGGTGTATGAGGACTCACTAAGTCTTCAAATCTCTAAAATGATTAACTAGTCATGAACAGAGGGGGAGGACTCGTCAAGCCCTATATCAGTGAAACAACTTAGGCACAAATATGCATTAGTACATGGAATGTACCAAGTATGAGGGATATGCATAAAAACATGAATCATGATAATAAGGGGACACAATCGAAAACATGAAATGCATGACTAAGCTAAACATAGTAAAAATTTTAAGAGGCATCATAAGTCATGAACATGGTCAATGCATATTAAAATCATGAGTAAAGCTTTATAAAACCTTTAAGAAAAACATAATTTGATTTGTGGGATATTTACTATTAACCGACATTGATCACGTGAGCTATTATGTGGAATATGGTGTCTAACTTCCACACCGAAAAGAGATATGCTAACTTAGGTGGATCAACTAGTTATGTCACTTAGACAATCCTATGGAGGCACATAGTTTGAGACAAGGAGATTGCTATTAGAGACCCGATCTTTACTAACGGAAGAGCCTCCATCTCAATATCCTCTCGTTGCTAAGAAAAATCCCAACATAATTAGTCATAAACATAAACACATATTCCTCCATGGAAAATAACAATTATGCTACTAATTCAAGCTAAAAACATCATAGAATAGCTCCTTAAATCTTGAATCATGCATGAGCGAAAAAACCTTTCACAAACCTATGATCCCTTAATGCGAGAAAAACTTTCACAATTGAATTGATGCCAATATTAAAGTAACCTAGATCATAAAACTTTTCTTTTCATAAATCATGTATAAGTTCATGAAAAAAGATGTTTCACATATTCATAATTTCTCTACAAATTCATGTGAATTAGGGTTCATATGGAATCAATTGGAAAGTATGTAATTGAGTCTAAAACATCATAATATCATTAAAATCAAAAAATTAAATCCATAAAAATAGAACCCGTGAAAAATTGATTGAAAACCTAACCAATTTGAGTAGATTGAATAGGAGAAAACTTTTGGATTTACCCATTCATGAAATCCCTACATACCTTGATCTTGAAGCCCTAGGCAACTTATGAATAAAGGATACTTGAACTTGAAGTAACCTATAATTCATCTTCTTCTTCCTTGAGTTTGAGAGAGAAATGAGATGAATTTTTGTTGGAATTTGGAATTAGGGGAATAAATTTTGAGTGGGTAGTTTTAGGACTTCAAAATCTTATATAGGGCTTAGAATTTGGGTCAAAATGACATATATTAGGAATTAAGCACATAGAAAAAAATCCAAATACCCTTAAAAAATAACTATCCACAGACCAGGCAACCGTAGGTTAAGTGACTGAGGCCTAAATGTTGGGAAAGTTCTACGACTAGTTCCGTCAAACTTCCTATGGTCCGTAGACCCCATCCGTAGATCTCAACTTTTAACTTAAATTTTCACTAAATATAGGACTCTTTTATGGTACCTTCCCACAGTTTGTAGTTAATTCGACAGATCGTCTTGGTCAGTCTTAGAATGAGTTACTAGGACTGATTTCTAAGAATTATTTTCCCGCTTCCTATGAGACTGGTCTACTACCCATAGAATATTCTACAAACCTTAGACTGGTGTCATGGACTTAAACCAGTAGCCTATCTTTTGGCCTTTTTTCCTTTTCCAAATCTCGAGGTGTTACATGCAAATTAAATTTTAGATAGTATTTAAATATAATGGTACATAAAATCACTTTATATTATATGTTTATCTTCTAATCTTATTTATATCAATCCACTCATAAAATAGGTTTTGTATATGCATTAAATTTTAAGTGAGCGTGGATTTGTGGGAGCGGGTGGGTTCCATCTTTGAGTACCTCTATATTACAAACAATGCATGTTTTAATCCAAGAAATTCCCTACCCATTCTATTATTTGTTTTACTATGTTAGTTTCTTCATCATTATATTTTACTGTTCTTGGTAGGTTATCCCTCTTTCCCCCCGTTCCTCTATCACAGAAAACATCATTAGATTTTTACTTATATGAATATTTTTAATTTATTAAGCTTTTCTTGCTCCGTACTCCATTTCTTTTTGTAGCTAAGTAGATATAATTTTATATAAATCTGATATGGGTGATAACAAATGAGATATAGGCACAATTGTAAGAAGCATCAAAATTAATAAGCCTAAAAATGCTTTAGCTCCTAGATCAGGGTTGGAGTCTCTGAATTATGAAAATGATTATTGAAATTTTCTTGACAGACTTTTAGATGTTAACATGACTAATTCAAATTTCTTTCTTAAAATTTCCCCTATGGATTTTCTAGTTGCTCTCTAGGAAAATCCAAATAAGCAATCTTTTGTGATCACCAACCCCAGAATCCCATTCCTGTAATTTCTAATTAAGTTATCATGGAACAAAATGGTAACCAACAAATGTTATGATCTTGTCAACCAACTCTATTTAGCCAATAAATCTTTCTTCCCCTTTTACCACCAGCTGCAGTACTAGTGTATGTGTCAAAAGTTTTTATAAAATCTGAATAATGAATTGATCTGCTGTAACAATTAATGATGTGTCATAACATTCACCCTAATTTTATATTGTTTATAAGAATTACTCTAATTCGAATTCAATGAAGGTAAATACTTCATATGTTTCATTTTATCTTTCTGCTTTCAAATTTTTAGTTTTGTTCATTTGATTTGAAATTAGAAAAAAATAAGTTATAACGATTATCTATAAATTAAAGCAAGAGAAACTCGAAGATGATACTTGGATCTGGTGCAAAATTCTCCATTTTCGAGATTTACTTTTTCATTATTTTTTCATGTCATAGAAAGTTTCATTTAGTTCTCAATTTTCTTGACAATAAATAAAAAAAATTACATTAGTGATGTTATAGGGACATGTAAAAAATATGTCTTTATACCATTACTATATATATTTTTCTTCTTTTTTTTCCCACAGAAATTGAAAAATGAATGAAACTTTCTATGACATGAGAAAAATAGCGAAGAGAGCAAATCTAAAAAATGGAGAAGTTTTAATTGTCTTCG
This sequence comes from Solanum gracilifrons, assembly GCA_029582605.1. Classification (NCBI taxonomy): domain Eukaryota; kingdom Viridiplantae; phylum Streptophyta; class Magnoliopsida; order Solanales; family Solanaceae; genus Solanum; species Solanum gracilifrons. The sequence continues at coordinate 11,473 of JAJOOH010006202.1, forward strand.
AACCACACTTGTACTGTATCCATGTATGATCTGTGAGTTTCTCTTGCTTCAATTGAGTGATAACCTTTATTGACCTATTTTTCTTGATTTCAAATCATGAGTACAAGACTCAAACTCTAAAAACAAACATATAAATGAAATGGAGGAGTACTTATCTTCTACTAGTTTTGGATTAGAGGAGTCTCCATGAGCAAGGTGAAAGTAGGATGAACATTAGATCGTATCACAAGTCATTTATACACATCAATTCATTTCCTGGGTGTTACAGAAATTACTGGCACATATGCTAGCTAAGCAGCTAGTGGTAGAGGAGGAAAAAATATTTGTTGACTTATATGAGTTAGCTGATACGATCGTAACATTTCCTGGTAACTTGGTTTGCAATCTCATGAATTGGGGTAGTGATGTTGATGATTACTAAGTATTGATCAATTGGATTTTCGTGATGAGAAATTGGAAAATTCATATGGAAATTTTCAAAAAAGCAATTCAAATTATCATGTCAACATCTTAAACTTTGTCACAAAAATTCCAATCATAATTTGCATAATTAAGAGATTGGAAGCCTTATTTAGGAGCTATAGCATTGTTAGGTTAATTAATTTTAAATGTTCTAACAACCACCCTAATATCACAATTGTTATGATCTATATGAGATTTATATAAAATTATATCTAGTAGCTGCAAAAGAAAATGCATGGTGCAAGAAAACCTTAAGAAGTTAAAAAATGTGCT
>JAJOOH010006206.1:0-12589 GCA_029582605.1 Solanum gracilifrons
TAGAATGATGAATCATTAATGGGCATTAAATGCCTCCTTTAGATTGATACAAATTAATTTATTTATTTTTAAAATGAAGTTTTCATTCTTTTATAAGGACTTTGAACAGATGCAAATGTTTTTCCACTTGATATCAGCCATCAATATAAGAATATAATAATAACAACAATCCAAAGCACTCTGACAACATACTACAATATATAGAATATGAAAAGAATGAAAATTGCTTGTTTTCACCTGAGCAATGGTTATTGTTTTTTTTTCCCTCTCGTTGGTCGCCTATGGTAAGTTTTCGCCTCCACCTCTTTTCTTTTCTAAAATAAAAGTTTATTAACCGTGAAAACCCCACTAACCTATTATCACCTATGTGACCTAATGGTATAAATTATTAATAAGTTTTATAGAGTTGACCCATTAATTACCAATCAGATAATAGTAATTAAATAAATAATTCAAAATTTTCACTTATAATTTTTATGAGAAGAGTTAAAATAGTTTTAGTTTTCAAAACGACCTAGCGGGTCATTACAGATAGTTATTTGTAGTTATTATTAATGAGAAATTTAATTGTCTTCTTTAATAAAGAGATTTATTTTAAGCAATTTTTTTTTTTCAAAGTATGCATTGATACCTTACGAACATTTTTTTAAGGTACAATTCATTTTTTTTTATTAACTGAACAATGTTTTAAAAAAATAAATAAATCAAATGAACTATACATATACACAAAAAAATTCACACAAAAATATTTTTTTATTAACTGAACAAAATATTTAGATAATGATAAGCAAATAAATCCACACATACGATGTTTAAGGCTGAAATTAATCATTGAAATAAAAAGATTTTAAAAAAATCACATGTGAGAAGTATCAAATATATTACTGAACTTTGTGAGAAGTATCACATTAAAGAAAGTTTCTAAAATTACCTTGTATGTAATTAACTTATTTATAGTGTTATGTCATATTTCACTATAAAATATCAAAATAATTTATAACACGAATAATTACTTTCTTATTTTTTAATACATAAAATTCATCTTACTATTAAATTTATCACACGAAACTTATCTTTCTATATTTATCACATAAAAGTACAAACTTTATTTAAAAAGATTTGTTATTATCTGAAAAGAATAGTCTTTAAAGTTTAACATAAAAATATTTTATTTATTTTTTAAAAGATGATTATGAAATATAACATTCAAATGAGTGTCTTTTTTTTTTGAAATAGAATATTCAAATGAATATATTAGTGAAGAAAAAAGATAATCAAATCGTATTATTTTTTAATATAGATGATAGTGTATTAAATATACTATAATGAAATTAAAATAAAGAAAACAAATGTAATATTATCCCCAACAAATTTTGCGTTATGAAATTAGATATTAACAAAAATATTTTGTGTGCTTGATTTTAGAATTGGATGATTTGTATATAATAAAAATAAATAAATGTTATTTTATAAGTTCAAAATTAGAAAATCATTGATAAACTATATCCAAAAATATCTTATGAAATTAGAATTTGTATAACTTAATTTTACATGTAATGGAAAAGAAAAGAGAAAGGATGGCAAAAAAGATGAAGTTAGAAAGAGTGAATTAGGAAGAATTAAAAGAATGTGAAGTTAGATTGTAATGGATTCCACATTATAAAGTCCATTAAATAATTTCATTCACACAATTAATAATAATTCTAACTCACTAAACATATTAATTGTTGTTCACACGTATTTTTAGAAGCTTAGGAAATAATAGTAATAAATACTTGACTTTCAAAAGAGAAAAAGATTAAATTAGTCTTTTTTGACCACATAATTCTGGTCATTTAGCACTTCCCTATTAGTTTAATAGATATACAAAATGAATAAGGCTGTTTAGGAATTTGAGGAGAAAATGATCAAAATGGTCCTTGATGTATTGGGGTTGCTTTATTTTGGTCCTCAATATATTCTAGGTGATTGAAATAGTCCCTTCATGTATGACAAAATGTGTTCAATTTAGTCTTTATCCTAAACTTAACATTTTACCCCTAAAAACTGTTATATTTAACAAGTGGTCATGTATGATAAAATTTGTATCTTTTTACTCGAATAGATTGGAATAACTACCATAGTTAAGTGATTTAATAAAATAAATATATATTTTCGACTCAAAGTTAAATAAAACAAGTTTAAGGTACATGGATATATTAAGGAATAAGTGTCTGAAAAATATCCAACTTTGGTCGGATTTGTTGTTGCGATACTAAACTTTCATGAGGACCTATTACCTCCCTAGACTATTTAATACCGTATTTTTTATCCCATGAACTATTTAATAGTGTATTTTAAAGGTATATATGTGCCCACGTGGACACATTACTATTTATAATTTTGCATTATTTTTTATGTCCATGTGGGCAAATATATATGTTTAAAATACGGTATTAAATAGTCTAGGGAGGTAATAGATCCTCATGAAAGTTTAGTATTACAACAACAAACGACCAAAATTGAGATATTTTTCAGACCCTTATCCCTTAAATGTTTATTGATTTGATATAAATGTTTAGTGTAACTAATTTATTTATCATAAATCGTAATAAAAATATGACTAGATTAAAGTAAAGTACACTTTTGAGGTGTATTTTTTATTATTATTTTTATATCTATTTAGTGTCTAGTGTGATTTTTTTTGTTGTATATTTTAAGATTTGATAGGATTTTCTTCATTATTTTGGTTCTCTTTTTTTTTTCCTTTTCATTGTTTCAAATTTAACAAATTAAATTATTAGTTAGTTAAGTACAAATGGGAAAACCAAACTTAAAGAACCATGTTTGTTGACCTAGAAAATGTGTATAATAAAGTGTATAGGGAGTTTTTTCTTGGGAGATGTTTGGAGTTTAGCAATGTACTCATGGCGTATATTAGAGCAATTACAGACATGTCTACGAAGGAGCCAAGATTCGAGTAAGAATGGTGAGAGGTGATTTCGAACACTTTCTAATCGTGATGGAGTTGCACTAGGGATATTATCACGTTCATTTTTGCTTAGTGATAAATGATTTGGCACAACATTATCCAAGTGGATGTGTTGTAGTTTATGTTATTTACAAATGGCATAGTTAATAGCGTACTTGGTAGTTAGTTAGAGATATACATTAATTTGAACTTTGAATTATCAAGATTTGGTATACAGTTTGTATTGTATAGGACTCTTCTAGGTATAGAGTTTGTGTTCTTGTAGGATTTAACTACATCGGTTGTTCCTGTATTTTGTATATATAAAAGAGGACATAGCTCTTTCATTATAATAATAATAAGATCGATACTCTGTTTTACCACATTTATCAATAGTATTAATTGACAAAACGTGCAATGAAGTTAATGATAGACTATAAGTCTGGAGACAAGTCTTAGAGTCTAAGGGGTCGTTTGGTAGCTGGATAAAACAAGCTTTATATATCCATGTATTAGAGTTTGTATAACTTATACAACGTTTCGTAGGTGGATACGAAAAAAGTTATTCATGTATATAATTAATACGATGTTTGGTAGGTGGATAAGAAAAAAATTATTCATGTATATAATTAATACAGTGTTTGGTAGGTGGATAAGAAAAAAAGTTATTTATGTATAAAATTAATACGACGTTTGGTTGACAATTTTGAAATTTGTATAACTAAATACATGTATAAGTTATGAGGAAATTTGTGTATTATTTATGCGGAGTAAAAGGTGGAATAATTAATACATGTATAATTAATACATGAATAAAAAGTTAAAATGTCAATATTACCCTTATCACTCCCATTTGCCTATTTTCTTCTTCTACATCATTAAAGAAATGTTATAATTTAACTACAAAGTTAAAGCAAAGTTAAAGAAGGAAATAATATAATTGTAAAAAAATGTTATAATTTACAAAATATATAATTTTATTAAATTTTAATATAAAAAACAACAACACCCAAATGAATAATTTATGCATAACTAAGCCTTGCATAGCTAATACTTGTATAACTAATACCTGCATAGCTAATACTTGCATAACTAATATTCACATTACTAATACATGCATAACTAATACCCACATTACTAACACTTGTATAATTAATATCCACATTACTAATACCTGCATACTAACACACACATTACTAATACCTACATAACTAATGTCCACATTACTACATGTATAACTCTATCCAGCTACCAAACGACCCCTAAAGGTTTCAGGTTAAGCAGGAATAAAACATAGTACATAAAGCGCAACTTCAATGATGTAACACTTAAGGTAGATGTGGAAGTGAATATCGATGAACAAGTCATATCCAAGAGAAAAAAATCTCAAGTTGAGTCCATGAATAAGGAGACATGAAGATCAATGATGATATTGCACACCGTATTAGAGCAGTGTGTGTGAAATAAAGACTCGCAACCGATGGTACGTGCGATAAAAATGTGTAGCCAAGTTTTAATAAGTTCTACAAAGTGATGCTTAGACCAACATTGTTATATGGGACATAGTGTCGTCCAATCAAGAACATGTTATGCTTAGGTGAATGTCTGAGCATATTAAAAGAGATATTATTAGTAACAAAGTTCTACGGAGAAATACGGAAGTAACTTTCGTGGTGGACAAGATGAAGAAAGCGAGGTTGAAATGGTTTGAATATGTGTAGAAGAGGTGTGTATATGCACTAGTAATTAAGAATGTCTGAGATTGTTTGGTATAATTGGATTTAAGAGAAGTAGAGATAATATAAATAAGAACGGCAAGGGAGGGAGGGGAGGGGAGGGGAATGGACTAGGGAGAGAGGTGATTAGAGAGAAAAAAAAAAGGCATTTTCAATTTATTGAGGACATGACCATAAATAGAAAAGTATGAATGTCAATGATTAATGTAGAATAATAGTATATATCCAAGTATTATCGCATCAACTTGTGAGAGTGGTAGGGGGTTAGCCTCTTCTCCACTTCTCCTTATACGCAGTATTATTAGTAATCGCGTAGCATTCTGTCTTCATCGTTTATCACTATATGTTACTTCATTTGCACATGTTATCTTATCGTCTTATATCCCTGCACCCTACTACTTCTTTTTTTTTTGAGTTAAATGTCTATCAGAAATAACTTTTTTATCTCAAAAATAGAATTGGTCTCCATACATCCTAGTCTACCTAAATTCGCTAGTGTAATTACACCAACTATTTAAACTCAAAAGGATCAAAATTGTTTTTTGTGTACTCAAGGGACTATTTTGAACTTACCCTCAAAACAATAGACCATTTTTATCATTTTCTCAATTTTGTTAAACCTCCAAACTTCTAGCAAAATAAAATAAAATATCTGAAGTGTTATCATCTTTTGTAAGAGCAAAACAACAATGGCTTCCTCCTCAGCTGCTTCTTCTTCAAATCTCTCTGCAATTTTCCCAAATTCTTCATCATTCAATTCCCAAATAACCCATCTATTCCCAATCCCATCTTCATATTTCAACAAAAATTACAGAAAAAATGCACTCAAATTTTCATCATTGTCTTGCTCTGCAGCGAAACAACAAACTGGACCAGTGAAGAAACGTACATCTCCAAATAATACTAAGAAAAAAAAGAAACCCATTTCCAATTTCGAAAGCGATGTTGGAGATATCGATGTTGAAGTTGAAGAAAAGGGGTTACAGTCTTCTGAGCCGTACCATCCTTTGCCGCTCCCTAAACCGCCAGCTGGGTTTGTTTTGGATGAGCAGGGTAGAGTTCTCATGGCTTCCAATAAGCGTATTGCTACAATCGTAAGTTTTTTTTTTAACTGATATAACCTGCTAAACTTTGGTTAATAGTATGCTATATGTGGAGTTTAAGTTTTATGCACGGATAGTCTGGTTACTTAGAAGCAAATTTCAGGTAAATATGTGCACTAACATGGGTCGATAGCTAAAGTACAAGGGGTATGGTGGAATAGATGAGATTGCTCCATCCTTAACGAGACGTTTGGGTTTGAACTTGAAGTAGTGGTAGAGCTAGAATTTTCACTAAGGGGTTACAAAATATGAAGAATTAAACATATAAGGCTTTCGGCATCTAGTGTATATACATAAAAAATAATTTTAACCATATATAAATAGTGTAATTTTGCGTTGAAGGAGGTTTGGATGAACACCCTCAGCCCTACTTGGCTTGAAGAATGGAGAAATCCCTGGTTGGGAGCCTTTGGCCTTTAATGGGCTCTATATGGCAGGAATCTAGATTAGTCGGGTACTTGGGCTAGTAGGTACTAGATATGAGAATTTTTGATGACAAGGGAACCCCGCAGTTGCCGCCCCTTGGGTGGGCGCACATGGTAAAATCCCGCTCCTATGCAATAGCTCGCAAACCACATAGGAGAGGTAATCCGCACTAGGCAAGCCCGGTGCGACGAGCTCGACCCAGAAGGCAAACCCCTTGCTTTCGCTGGCAAGGGGTTTCGAACTTGAGACCTCCAACATGAAAGTCCCAAGCCCAAACCACTGGGCCACCCAAGGTGGTACTAGATATGAGATGATTACACAAGAAACATGGGTTGGTAACTAACACCAAAGTGGGTGTGGTGGGATGAATGAGAGTCTGCACCCTTAATGAGACGTCTTGGATTTGAGCTTGAAGAATGGAGAAATCCCTGCTAGGGAGCCTCCGCCCTTTAATGGGCTCTATATGATGGGAATCTGGATTAGTTGGGCCCTTAAAGGTTTTAGCTTTGACAAAAAACATGGGTCTGTAACTAGGAAAAGAGGAAGGATAACTTGTTGGTGCATGTTGAGTTGCAATGATGGTGTAAAAATGATTTACATTGTTCAGTATATATAACTTAAAAATATATTTGGAAGTGGCCGAATTATGTCACACAGTATCTGATACGGACAAAATCTGTAGAAATGACACTATATCTATATGTTTATGTTCTGTGACAAAAAGGGTGAAACAACCTGCTAGTAGAATGTGCGGTCTCTTCTTTTATGCTTTTCAATGATAGGATAATACTGCAAATTATGGGAAGTTAAGAACTTGCAAATGACGTAATGAATGGCTCTGAAAACTATTTGCATTTCTTACATTGACTTACTTCCTTAGAGAATCAGACCAAGACCTTGAAGTTCTCCATCCCTTGACATGGCCAATTGCGTGACAAGTAATTGGAAGTATTTGGGAATGATTTCCAGTTTTAAAAAGAGAGGGTGGGAAAACATATTTAATTGATCTAACCAGATAAGGGTAATTTCTGGATAATAATCAAGTAAAGTCATTATGGCCTTCAGTGTCTTCAATCAAACTGAAAAAAGGAGTATAATACACCTTGAATCTGGAGAAAACTCAACAAATAATTGCTACAGTACATACCTTTGGCACTCTGTCAATATGAGAAATGCAAGAGTTCATTGACGGAAAAGACCTGATGTCAGGGAACATAAAGACAGTTCTTTCTTTTTTTTTGTCTTTCTTCCTTTTATTTCTTCTTTTGAAGTAAGAAAAGTAAGAGAGTTCAGTGTCATTTTCAATCTAACTAAGGTCTAGCAGAGTTCTCTGGTGAGGACAGTATTACATTTAAAAAAGCTCATCTCTTCTGAGGTCTTACAGGATTTAGTAGATTTTTACAAAAGGAAGGAGAAAGTGCATGTTTAACCTTGCTTGGTTTTTAATCTCCCAAAGTTGAAAGCATCTCTGTGGATACATAACAACGTCCATTACCTCTTAATGGGATTTCACTGTATGCAACCACCTAAGATGACTTTTCATTTTGTTAATAAAAGAAGATGACTTTTCGTAGGTGCAAAATCATCTTCTCAAGTTTGACTTGTATGAGCAACTTCCTCACAATTAGTTCATGTGCTAGTCTATTTTCTTCTGTATTTTTCTCTATTTTATCTCCGTCAATTTATTTATCTAAAGGTCTCAAAAACAGGTTGATTCTACCAACAATTTCCCACTGGAATGTGTCATCAGGAGGGTTTTTAGAAGTACACGAGGAGATGAATGTCTATTACTTTGTCCTGTTGATATGTAAGTGAGGTTGTAGCTATTATTTGATATCTTTTCCTTTTTCTGGTGGTACATTAAATCAATGTAATTGTCTCTGCAGGCCTGTTCAGATCTTAAAGAGCACAAATGTCGAGGGGTGGTCTGCTGTATGTCTTAACTAAACTTGTTTTTCCATTATGTTTGTGAAACTGGAAACATGCTAGAGAGAATCTTGTTTGTCTATCTCATTTCTTTCTTAACAAATGATCAGTGTTCAAATGGAGTTAGGCCCAAAGTCCATATCTTAACATGGTATCAAAGCCGAACCACCTCAATCTACATTGTTGTGTTTCTCAATGTTGGGCCCCATAATCTGTGCTTCAGTTTAGTCCGAGCGTGTGGGGTCGTGTTAAGTCCCACATTGGTTGGGTTATGTCTCCTTATATAATCCTAGACAATCCTCCCTGATGAGCTAGCTTTTGAGGTTGAGTTAAGCCCAAGGACCATATCTTACACATCAAAATTTCCAGATACTTACTTTGTTCCAACAGTAACATGAGCTGGATGCCTTTATTTGTTTGTTTAACTAAAAAATTCCGTTAGGGCTATTTCCGTTATCTACTGGTGCTCCAATCTGTGTAAGAAGTCCGAATGCACACACCTGTTAGAAATTAAAAAGAGAATAAGGGGCACAAAAAGTTATTACATATTAATATCATAATTAATTTTTATCAATTTATATGACTGTTGTGTAGGTAAGCGATGAAGAAGTTGAAGCTATCCTACCCACTGCAGCCTATGCTCTAGCCAAGATACACATGCATCTGGTGTACAGTGGGTACAATCTCTAGAACTTCGATATTCATGTCTGCTTTATCCAAAATAAAACTTCGATTTTCAAGTGTGGTTGTTCTTTAATCTCAATTATCTTCCTTGCATGTATCAAAATCTGATTTCTTTTTCTGATATCATCTAGCTATTTCGTATCAGATTCTGTTACACAGCACGAGGAGGATGTTGCTACACAGAGGATGACATATTTGAATTTAGAACAGGCAAGGTTCTTGTCTTCATGAAGCTGCGTGTTACTGCCGTCATATTGTTACTACCTCCGGTCCAATTTATGTGTTGTTTAGCTTTCAAAGTTGGTCCAAAATAAGTGTGATGCAGGAAACCAAGAAGGGATTATTTTTTTAATTTTTCTTTCAAATCTTCCTCTACTTCGATTTAGAAAGCCTTAGGAGAGATAAGGAGTAATTTGAATTTTGAAGAGATAAGAAGGGTAACTTAGTCAAATGACCCATATAGTTTTCTTAATGGTGTGTCAAAACTGTAAACATTATTAAACTGGACCGGAGGTGGTATTGCTGAAGCTGTTCCGACCTTTTCTTTGTGTTAAATGTTAGAATAAAATGTATATAAATCCATGCTAGATACTTTCTTCTTCTTGCTAAATCAATCCAATAATTCATTGTCCTCTTGTTGTGCATTAGTCAGTTGTAAAATTCCGACAGAAGATGAAGCACGACTTAGCACAGATGTCATTCTTAGTGGCTGGCGCAACTTTAACGTGTACTCATGGCAGTTATTATTCTTAGAGGTTGTCTATTTAGTGATTTATCTGATAATGTGAACCTTAAGCTGTCTAATGCTCCTACAAGATAAAATCTGCTGAAGGGAACAAAAAGAGTGTTGCTGCTCATGGACAATTCACATGTGATTATAAAAATTAGGATCTCTTAGACGAGGATTAATGTTTTTGTTGTTCTTATACAAGATGAGATGTTTGCAACAACATTCTAATAACTTTGTCAACATGACAATCCCTATGATTTTTTGCTTTTCTAGTCATTGGTAAATTGTGGATCTGATCAATTCTTTTGTATCTGATCTAGATCTGTCATTGTGTGTTAGAATGAAGCTTGTTTGTTAATGTGCGTAATGTATCTTTTGTAGTTCATAATCTTTGTTCTGAAAAATATCGAAAGAATTCAATTAATTCTCAAGGTTGTTGCACTTTTCAGATGATGGTGATGACGTAGATGGGTTGCCAAGTGAAGGAATAGAAATTACATGCTTCCACATGGTAAATTATCAATTGTCATTGTATTTAACCATCATTATTAAGCTGAGATAATAATTGAACAATAATGTGTTCTCTCAACTTATGTACTTCAACTTGTGGACAACTACTGCAGTACTGCTCCTTTTTATTTGTCTTGATTGCTGGTAAAACCCATTTTATATCCCTTTGCTATATGTTGTATTCAGTAACCTTCAAATTTTTGAATTACTCTTCTGTTCAAATTAATGATGGAACTTTCAACTCTATTTATCGGTTCTATTGATATTTCAGTTGACAGATCTTTTCTATTTTTATAAAACCATGTTAAGTGGGCCACTTTGTTCACTTCCAAGTCGGTTCTGATTCTTGTTGTCACTGTTCACCTTTTTTTAATGAATTCCTAAGCAGCTCAAAAGCTGTCTTTGTATCCCTCATTTTAAGCGGTTCGTTGCCAGAATATCATCTAATGTATCGATATTGATTTCCTTTCCACAGGATGGTTCCCACTATATGATTTATACACCTTCGGACCCACTTCTCTTTGTTGCAGTGAAGGTAAAGAGTCATCTCTCATTTGTATGTAGAAGTTCTGGATCCATCTCTAATTCTAAAAGCTATTTCATCTTTGCCGGTTTCACCTCCTGTTATTTTCACTTGTTTCAATTTTGATAATTTGCATTTTATTTTACCCTGCTCTTATAATTTTATGAAAATTCCTTTGTCTAACTTATTATTGCAGGGAAAAGATGGTCTATTGCAGATTGCAGACGATGTAAGTATTGAAATTCCCCTCATTGTCTGTTTATACGTATATGTGTATTTATTATGTTCACACTTATTTTAAGCTTCATCGCACACTGATAAAGAACCCCCTTAGCTCCAACAAAAAGTTCTTTTATCAGCAAGCAGTTGCGAATTGAAGGAAAACCTTTGTTAAAACGATAGAAGTGTAGGGAAGACGTTGGTGGCATTGTGACGGCCAACGGGTGACATTCTGTTTTTCTAACTTCTTAAGGAGAGAAGCTAAGGTGGTGGTTGGGGGGTGGGGGGTGTAACAGTGAGTTTCTATTTAACTATTGTACAAAGAAGAGGTAGTAAGAAGACCACCACTCGCAGAGTAGAACCGATAGAGAGAGGAAAGGTGAAATAATGGTTGTAAAGGATGTTATCCAAAAAGGAACAGTGGAAAATAGTTGAAAGCTGTTCTGTAGATAAAGCACCGGAGCCTGATGACGTCACACTTACTTCAACAATGAAGGGTGATGGTATGGGGACAAATCGACAATACAAGCTCCCTGTGAAAAAACTCTCTTATGTAACTAACTATAAAGCCCGAATAATGGTAAAGCAGAAAACATCAAAGGTTACAGACTTGTTGAGTCTAGTAGCAAACATTCAATAGATTATTATTGCTAAGGTTCTCTCGATATATTAAAGAAGGTACTAGACAAGGTGTCTCAACCTCTATGAAATCGGAACACATTTGTTGAAGGGTAGACGAATCTTAGATAAGGCACATGCTTTATTGAAGAAAGGTGCCATGAAACAAAACGCCTAACAAAAGAAATATAATTCAACAGTCACAGTTATATTGCACCTGAGTGATTTCGCGTGCAGTCTCCGTTTCTTGACTGTACACTTCTCTCTTAACTTGATTTTTCCAGTTAGAATATTATGTTACAATGTCTGTGTACTTCCCTTCACCAGGAACTCTTGGAAGACCCGGCCATCATCAGCGCCATAGACGAGGAGACTGAATTTAACGCCTTAGTGGTATGTACATTATACTTTAGTTAACATATACTACTCCCACCATTTCAAAAAGATTGCCTCTTTCCTTTTTCGGCAACTCTTTAGTTTCACCTTTCTGACATTTTGGTATATTCTACATTTTTTTAGTTTAAGATCTCATAGTATTCAAAAGTCTGTTACTTTCTTAAATTCCGTGCCAAGTCAAAACCGGACAAACATTGAAACAGAGGGGAGTAAACATTTTTTTTTCAACCACTGAATGTTCTAATTGATATCTCATTTTGCAGGAAGAAGAGGCTGCACTTCTTGAATCATTGTTGGGAGAAAGATGATAATTTTCTGAATTGCTTTAGGTTTTGATATTTTGGATATTCTTTGTTGTACTGTATTTTGATTTGTGTATAGTTAAATTAATCTGTTAAATGGACTATTTTGTCCCTTGATGTACTCAATGGCAAGATGTAGCTTATTAGCTCGATGGGTTCAACTGGACCCAATATTTCGATACGGAATATGAATATATATTCTCCTGCTCATTTGTAATTGCACTTCTTTTTATGCGATAGACAAAAGTAAATCGTCTATTTAGTGGAATAGAAGGTGGAATAATTGTTATGTATATTCACATTATCGAGATTAAAATATTTAATTAGAAAGAATAGATCCTTTTTAAGTTTTTAAGTAATTCATGTATTACAATCTCTTTCATTATTAATAAACTAGTAAAATTACACGCATTTTGCGCGAGAATTTAATATCACGGAATATATATAATAATACTTGAAACCTATC
>JAJOOH010006207.1:0-11170 GCA_029582605.1 Solanum gracilifrons
GAAGAAGAGGATATATTGGTTCAAGTTCCACAAAGGTATTTTAATTGAAGACTAGTGTGATTGGGCTGATAGGAATCAAGAGAAAATAACAACAAAACAACAACAATAATCCAAGTGCAATCCCACAAGTGAAGTTATGGGAGGGTAATGTATAGTATGTACACAGACCTTACCCCTACCTTGTGAAGGTCCTGTTTCCGAAGACCCTCGGCTCAAGGACAGGCGAAAAAAGAAGTGGTAACAACAAACAGAAACAACATGTAGTAATAAAAAGACTAAGAAAATACAAGAATAGTGCTAATACTCCGGGAATAGAAAAGAAGTACACATGATAAAGAAAAAATATGTGCAAATAATGAAGGCCTCCAACGGAGTATCCCTTTTGTTGGTAAATGAAATGGAGTTGCCTTAGCCCATTGAGTGCTCTTCCTCGTGCCAAAACTTGCAACCGTTAGCAGCTTCCTTGAAAACTTTCCTATTTTTCTTGCACACATGGTATTACAGTTCTTTATCCCCAGTCCCATTTACTCTTACTTTCCTTTCTGTTTCCACCCTCTTCTTCATTAAAATCATTAAAACCCCAAAAGAAGGATGGGCCAGGAGAGGAAAAGGCTAGAAAAGAAATCACACTAGTGCTATGATTTATGAACAAGCATTCCCAAGAACCTGATAAACTACTGGCTGATTATTTTCTCTAGTACGAGATGTTCCATTATTCTTTTATTACTCCTACACAGTTCAGTTACAAGTGAAAATTAAACTCAAGTAATATTTATTTCTTTTTATTTAGAACGGTAACATGGTAATACTTGGTTCTTCTGTCAAAAAAGATCGATGAGAATCTATACTTGCAGTCGTAAACTGAAAAGAAGCCTAAAAACAAAGACAACTTGGATCCCCAGTTCATCAAATCTAACTTTAATCAACAATAGATTTTAGGAAATCTACACTTTCTATCAACCAATGAAAGTTTCTGAACATGTCAAATCCATGGAATGAAAACTGATTGAGTCACAAGTAAAAGTAACTGTCTTGAAACAAGAGATATACAAGAAACACCAGCTCTAGATACCCAAGTCTCCATGGTGATCTTTTTTGCTCATACACTGGTCAATCTTTTTAAAAGAAAAAAATATCTCAATAACAAAAGCTAGATAGTTACTTACCAATCTCAACACCTTACCTCCTAACTACCTAACACAGCACACAAATCTCTTTTCTTTATGTGCAAACAAGGGATAAATGATTCAACCATAAATCAGAACTGGATTTTGGAAGGCAAACTGGGAGTAAACAAGGGGCATTGCAGGCTTTGTTTCCTGGACAATTCTCATAATGCACCAATCCTGAAGTCAAAGTGGAGGAGATCTGGTCCCCTCAGGACTGGAATTTAGCTTTCAGAAGGTTGTTAAATGATTGGGAATAGCAAAGGAAGCAGAACTGCTGAGAATAATTGATGGTTTTTAGGGAACTAGAATGGAACCTGATAACATGGTATGGAAACACCATCAGGATGGTTTGTTGTCAGTAAATAGGGTGTACAATATGATGCTGACTGAAGTAATAGGGAGGTCAACAGGATGCTGCAAGTCTGTACCGAAGAGTGTGGCACCAAACCACCAACTAAGGTGAAATGCTTCAGCTGGCTAGTAGTTAGAAGAGCTTGTCCAACTCATGAAGCACTACAAAGAAGGGAAAGCTGCATTGCTTCAAGATGTGCATTGTCTAAGGAGGCATCCCCAGAACCCACTAGTGGGATTACATTGGGTATGTTGTTGATGTATCTACCACCACATCACAAACACAATCAACTAGAGATTGCATGACATCAATCATGCAGTTACTTGAATTTGGTACTGATTGTCTAAATTTATTCTTTTTGAAAATAAACAAAGACAACAACTACTCCAGTCAATTCCAAATTAATTGGGCTCAGTATTTTAAACAAAACAACTAGTTGGAGTCAGCTCTATATACATTCTGCTCCATTTAAGCGCCAATTTCATTCCAATACTCCATGACTCCAGTTTTCACAAAAATGCAAACACTCTTGACCTTAAATCCTCAAAGGAAGATCAAAAGGAAGAAAGTTATCACCAAAAGGAACAAAGAATTTTACTTTCCAATCGTATTTCTCAAACATCTAGCTTAACCAGTATCCATTTCGTTCAATTTGGGACAAATTCATACCAATATTTAGTACTTCAAGTTTTAACAAGAAAAACTATTATACCTGACTTCAATCCTCGAAATTAAGCAAGAAAAGGAAGAAATTCACCACTTGGATACAGAATAAAGCATTTTTCATTTCCCAATCTTAATTTTCAAACCCTAGCTTATCCAGATCTGAAGGTTACAAGATAACATAGACAGAGACGGCAAACTTACATTTGGCCATCAAGGTTACCCTGTCCACTGCTACCTCCACTAGCATAGGAATTATCGTCTCCAGTCTGCCACACAGATTGCCACGCCTGTGACGGTGGAGGGTGCACATACATTGATGGATCAACCCCAGGAACAGCAGGCCTACCAAGCATCACCCCGCCCGGAGCCGGCTGGCCCATCGGAGGGTAATAGTACGGCACACCACTAGCAGTAGAACCCACAATTCCGGGTCCAAGCCCAACACCCTCATCCTTAATCTCATCCCTAGGAACGATGTCAACCAGAAAATCAAAAATATCAGTACGAGTAATCGCCGCAGCGATGTCATTCTTCTGTAGAGTCCTGCGCTTGTTTTCCTCAGCGTGAAGCCAAGAACGGATGGTGAGCTCCAGAATGAAAAGTTCACAGGCTTTCGCGAACAGAACCGGAGCTTCAGCAGAGATCATACGAACATCTTCATCAGCTTTCATGATCTTTTTGATACGAGCAAGGGGAAGTTGGTGGTTTTTGAAATCATTGACTTGCTCGATTTCTTGACGTTGGTAAGTCCAAAACATCTGAAGCTGCTGCTGTTGTTGTTGAAGGAGATGGTGGTATGGAGTCTGCGGTGGATATGTGGCTGACTGAGCCGCTGCTGCCGCCGCCGCCGCCGCGGCCTCAGTCGGAGATTGGTGAGGGTTGTTGTCCATGGCGGTTTGCGGAAAATGGAAGCTACTATCTGTGTAGGGAAAATGTGAAGGTGTAATGGTGCTCTGCTCTAGCTTTGTACTAATTTATACAGTTTCATTTTTTTTCTTTTTCTTTTTTAAACAGCTTCTATTTTTTTATTTTTTTTAAATAGCTTTTATTTTCTATTATAAAAAATGGACTTATAATATTTAATTCTAAAACCGTATTTGTTTTATATCAAACTAGAATCCAAACATTACTTTAATATATTTTATTTTTACTGCCAACTGCATTTTCTAATCATGTTTTATGTATGACCACTTTTTTGTTTTCAAAAGTGTTCTTCTTTCTTTTCTTTTCTCATTTTTTTCAAAATGGGAATGGGAAAGGAGAAATATGGGAGCAGATTACGAGGTGGTGGAAAATTGAATTCTCATTAACAATTTCTTTTTGAAAGCTTCTAAAATAAGCATATTTCTTTTTAGTGCAAAGGATATTATTAGTGGTACTATTATGGAAGTATTCATAAATGAGTATTACTCCTCCGTCTCATTTTATATGTTATTCTTTTTCTATAAGTAGTTATTTTATAATACATGTCATTTCATAAAATCAATGCATAAATTATCATATTATTCCTTTTTTACCCTTATAAGTTATTAGCCTTGAAAATATATATTTGACTAACTTAGAAAAGCTAAGTAAATGATTTATGTTCATTGGTTAAATTAATTAATCAAAATAAATTAATTCATATTCATTGATTGAAAACTTGAGTTCCAAAAAAAATTAAATAAGAGTAGAATGTAAAGTTACATCATTTCTTAATGCAAGTGCAAAGTAAAAATGTGACATATAAAATGGGACAGAGGGAGTATTTTATTACTCTCTTCATTTTAATTTATTTGATTTATCCATTTTTGAAAGAAGATTTTTTTCTTATTAGCAACTTTTTAATTTTAATTTTTCATATAATATATTTAAATCACATAATTAAAAAATATTTTAATATATTTTATATACTTTTAAGTTAAAATCATAAAATTTTATCCTTTATTTTCTTGAATTTCAAATCAACTTAAAATAGATCAAACCAATTAGAACATATGAAAAATATATATAGTGGCACTTCAAAGTCTAACGTGAGGAAATTCATAAGTGAGTCGTTACAATATGAGATATTTCGAGAAGCATTGGAGCATTTGATATGCCTTGGGCCTAGTAGTGATAGTATATTTTCTTTTCTTCAATTTTTATCGAGTGATTGGTATTCATTTTGAAGCTTGATTATTTTGGATCTATAATGTGTAGGGCCTTATTTGAAGAGAAATGCTTTCTGTGAAGAAGAAAATTATACTTCCTCCGTTCCATTTTATGTGGCAACATTTGACCGGACACGGAATTTAAGAAATAAATGAAGACTTTGAAACGTTTATCAAATTGCCCTTTAAAAGTAAACTCACTTTTCTCTCTCCTTATAAATGTATTGGAGTACTATTTTTAAGATTAAGTGGGACCAACAAGGATAAAAGAGGAATTGTACCTTTAAATACTTACCATATAAGGAAATGTAACATTCTTTTTGGAACTGATCAAAAAGGAAATGGTGTCACATAAAATGGGACGAAGGAAGTACTATTCATGATTTAAATTCGAATTTTCTAATTAAGAAATGAATTGCATATTCACTGCACGTCTTTGCTGTTGTGATGGACTATTTTCTTTCAACAAGAGTATTTACAAAAAGAGGAGATTGCTCTATAACAATGAGTGCTTAGTTCCTGATTATTGTTTCTTCTTGTTGATTTTAATTTAGGTGAAAGTGTTTGATTAAAAAATAAAAATACAAAGACATTAGAAATTGTGATTTAAGATAAATTTATCTACATTATAATCATTTAATTAAGGGGTCATTTGGTATGATGTATAAGAATAATGTCAAATAAAGTGTATTATCAATGTTTGCATTAATTATGTTTATATTATTTCTCATGCATTGTTTAATTTGGTGTATTAAAAATAGTATGGATTGCATGATTTTCTTTTATTTTAAAAATAGTTAGATACAAAGACATCCTCCACAAATATGGTGAAAAAAACTGTAAAAAGGGATTTGAGAGGCAATTGAGTTTTTAATCATGTCAATCCATCAATTAAATTTTCTTGCATTACTAATAATAAATCTTCATGTATAATATATTCCTCGATACAAAATAGAGTGTATAACTAATATTGCATTAGTTACACACAGGCTGAAAAGGTGTACCTAACAAGGAACTACTATTACACAGCCAGTACATATATTATTTCTTCTCATACATTCTACCAAATGATCCCTAAAATTATCAAAAACTTTAAAATTAAATTATAACTCTCTCCATCCCAATTTACAATTTACATGACACAACCTTATTTTAGTCCGTTCCGAAAAGAGTGGCACATTTCTTTAATTGACAAACGTATGACATAATTAACATTTTACTTGGTTTGGGTTTCATTTATTTCGCAAAAAGGTTCATAAAGTTGTATTCTTCTATTTAAAAAATTATTTATTTCAAGGATAGTTATGAAATATTGTAAAGTCTTTTTATATTTTTTAAACTTCATGCTCAATTAAATCATATCACATAAATCAAAAGAAAGAAAATATCAATATAAAAATATATTACGGAGTATTTTTTAAATTGACTAAAATAAAAGAATGTGATAAATTTTGACGGATGGAGTATTCTTTTGGGCCTACAGGATAATTTGCCCAATTTTAGTACTCCTACTTAGCAAATTTTTAGAAGCGAAAAGGTACGCTGGGGTCCACGCGCTGCGTAGAAATGTCACTGACCACTCATAAGGTGACACGCAGATAAAAGTTTAAATTTTGGAAATGAAATACACAACACTGACAACAGCCTCATGACTTTTGAGTGAAAAAAGTACTCTAACTAGTCATGTCATTTCAGTTTGTTAGATATTTTTGCTTAATTTTTTTCACGAATTTTTTATTTGATGTCTTATATTTGTATTAAAGTTTGATTAATTTATACTCAGCATATAACATGGCTCATTTCTATGATTGATTGATTGGCGCTTCTATTAAAATAAAAATAAAATTATTCACAAAGATCAAAATTTGAAACATTTAATTAAAATGAAATATCATACATTTCATAGTCACTGCAACCCATGTCACAACCATTTGAAACTCTCTTCACATCCAAATGATCAAAATAATTTTAAAATACTGGCAACATTAGATTGCTTGTCCTATTAATTAGATTACTTATTATATTTATTATTTGTTGTTTTCTTTTCTTAGCAACATTACATAGCCATTAAAAGTGAAATATTGAATTATCGTAGTTGAATCTTGATTAGCAGCATCATTAACGTGAAGTCGATATGTCCGAGTGGTTAAGGAGACAGACTTGAAATCTGTTGGGCTTCGCCCGCGCAGGTTCGAACCCTGCTGTCGACGTTTTTTGCAAATTCTTATTTTGAGCTTCATGGCAGAATTCAGGAAGCTGTATTTGTCTTCCTAACATTGAATTAAATGTCAATTCATATCTGTCGTGATATGAATTTTCATACTTCATTTCCATCGACAATCATTGTGATTTTTGCTTTGAGTTGAAATCAATGGAATACTCTTTAGCTTATGAAATTGTCCTTGAGTGAAATCAATGGAATACTCTTTAGCTTATGAAATTGTCCTTGAGTTTAAGGATAGCACTAGTTGTGCAGTTGTACAAATGATGTAAAGGGACCTTGTCTACCATCGCTTGCAAAGGATAGAACACATAGTTGTTATCGGTCCTTGCCTTACGGTTAGTATGAAAGAAGGTATTTCAGAGAGAGACCAAGCAGGAAGTAGAAGTGCAATACATATGTTTTACGTAACAAATATAGTATTATCACATTTAAATTCCTGACAACTCTTGGCACAAAAATTTGCATGGCGTTGCCAGTTCATTCTTGAAGACAACCTTCAACGTCAGGGTTATATTTATATGGTGCAATTTACATAACTCAAAATCAAAACCTGCAAATCTGGATTGCAGACGAGGAAAAGGTAAAATGATTCCAATACAGTGTAACTGTCCAATTTAATAACACCAACATTCAGTCATATATGATTGGCCCATCGAGCTCATATGAATCAATATGCTACTCCCATTCCTCGTTTATCAAGAGTTGAACTTCTTTCAAGTAATTAGTTACCGGATCTCCTTAAGAATGCTAATACGCTTAAACCCGCAACTAATGCAGCACCAGCTGCTACGGTGCTGTAGGCTGAGGCCCATGCAGATTCAGTATGAGCATAATCCAAACTACCGCCCGATGTTCCTGAATAGTCTAAGTGCAATTTTAGCCCCTGTTCAGGTTGATTTTTGTCGTCAGTCCTTATTTCGTAATCAACAAAAGAGAGAAACAAAATTTAATAACTAATCAGAAGTCAATCTTCCTTCCTGTTACTAGGGTTTATAGTTCATTCACATTAATTAAGGCCAGATGAAAGTCAATCATACCTTCCAACCTGAAGATCTTGCATGGTCAATAGCTGCTGTAAGATCACCATCTGATGCCAGTACAACCTTGTCATGATCTTCATCTTCATACTGCAAGAGAGTAATAGTTCTTGAATATAATAGTCAACTTTCTCAAACAGGGAAAACCAAGAGGAAAAGAATCATTAAACTAAGTTGCGCGGATTCTTCATTCGATGCCGCCCCGTGTTGAATTCTCCAAAAATATACTTACTTTTGGAGAATCCGACACACACCTGTTGACTTTTTTGAAGAGTCTGAGCAACAAAGTCATTCAAATGTACGAGGAAAAATTAATGCATTCAACCAGAATCTGAGGAAGATTGGTCCGGTCAATGTCATCCCCCACTCTTTGAATTATCGCAGCTATTAGATCAGTCATGTTCTGAATATCTGAAATATCATAAAAATAATAGGGTCATCATGGGAGTCAAGATTATCATAATTGTAAAATTATGAAGGACAACAAAGCACAAACATCATATCAATTTCCTAGAGTTAGTTTCAAGAGACAAAATAACAAACAAGTTCCAATTTTTCCCAATAAGGGGTAAACCACAGAGTTTAAGGTCTCTCTAATAATAATAAAAAAGAGCAAGCAACAGACACTGCTGAATATATAAATGCCTGATGGTGAAATTCAAGAGCACCAACACAAAGAACAATCGAGAAACACAAGTGACATGGAAACAGTTGAAAGGACAGAACTTCCATAAATTTGATAGGAGTCTAGAGCCCTGGGAAAATTACGACAGTTTGGAAGGCAGGTCTCAAGATGCCTAAAAGAGAGAAAATAGAGGTACACATTTTTTGGTTTGTTCACACATGCCAACTATACAGCATGATTCGGCATCATGAATGCATATATAAACAAATGGGCCAATGGCAACAAGAATTTCCAGGTACAAGATACACAAGGTCATATCTGATTTTTAAATCAAGCAATAAGATTTTATAAACAAAGAGCATAAAACACCAGCATACAAGAAGTGTACCAAAAAGTAGAATCTTACAATAAGATATGATTTTCTATGAACGAAACCCACAGCGAAACCTCATGGATGCACTAAAAGAAAATAAGGAATAAAAGGCTATTCATTAGGTGTACATAAAAAAATACACAAGGTCATATGATAACATTCACAAGTGCCTAATTTTTTTGGTTAACTAAAAGCATAGTATTTAAACATACCACAGTTGAATCTGTGCATCCTCCCTTTTTTGTCTTTAATCTTAAATGAAAAACTAGTTGGCTGGCTAGATGAAGGATAGGGAATAGATCTTCCTGTTTCTGTCCCTTCAGAAGCCAATTTCAAGGAATTCTCACTGAAATGTCAAATAAAAAAAGTGAGAGAAAATACAAAAGGAAAAGAAAATGAGTTCACAGATAAGAGGCATTAACCTCCGCGTCTCATCATCATCATCAGGAGTCAATGCCATAGCTGAATCCCAAAATCTTTGCATCATAGAGTTTGCAGCTTCATTATTTACTCCAGCAGCATTTCCCACCTGATTAGTATCAGTTCTTGAAATACATTTCCAGAATCTTTGGGAAAAAAACGAACTTAACAAATGAAATATAGAACCTAAGATTAAATAAAAAAAATTCAACATTCCACAAGATTGTTTGCTACTTTTAACTTAATGACATCCTATATTACCTTGATTTTGACATGATATTAATAGTTGAAAAGGTGCCTCACAAAATTTAACCCTCATGTTAAGTTTTAATCAAATAATGAAACAAGAAGAGTTTTAAAAAATCATATATGTAAATAAATTGAGCACCTTCCATCTAAAAGCGAATAGGACAACTTGACCAATTAAACACATTTGTACAGAAAGCACAAACAGCAGCCACAATGGCTAAAGGATTGGTTGAAATATTCACTGATCCAAAATAAAGAAAAAAATTAAATATTAATACTAGCAGTAGAGGTCATAAAGATATTAATACTAGCAATGGAGCTCATAATCAAATGCAAGAATCTTTGAAACACCATCGAGCAGATTGCTTTTGCAGATTGTAACCTAAATTAATTTTGAAGTGCAACGAAATATAAAATAAACCTCCTGGGTATTCTGTTCACACATTCAACAAAGTTAGAATTTCTTTTACTTAGGTAAACTGACAACCCAGTTTACTTTCCATAAAAGTCAGTCTTAACAAAGTGGTCAGCAGGATTTCAACTTAAAAGATCCAAACAAGAGTTTATGTCTTTGAATATGTATGGATACATGGCAAACTCATCAAAGTAGTCAAGACTTGAATGAGGTAATTACATACAAGGCCGTATTCAGAAAGTGAATTGACCACCAACATGATAGCCCAAATAATAACAGTTGCTAATGACAAGTTGAGAAGGGAAAAATTGACATGTTCATGTGTACTGCCTTACCGTGGCTACAGCTGCATGAGTGATATGAAGCACATCAAGAACAGAAACAACAGTTCCCTCTGCCACAAAGAAGAAGTAGAAATTTATTTAAAGAAATATGAAAAAAAAGAAGATACTCTAACTCAAAGTGTAACTGGAGGCGAATAATACCTTTATCAACAACAGGAAGGTGTAAAAATTTCCCGTCATGCATTGTATGTAAAGCATCAACAATAGGCATATCTATTGAAGCACATTCTGGATTGGGGGTCATTACCTGGATGTTAGATACAAACAAAATGGAAGTTATTAGAACTTCTCTCAAATCTCAAGAAAGGAAGGAAAACAAAAAAGATTGAAAAAATCCAAGTTCCAATAATTCAAAGAACTAGTATTGTTTAAACCTTTTACTTCGATAATGACCAGCGAGCTATCCCGAAAAAGATACCCCCTCAATTATCGAGAGAGAGAGAGATTACCCTTTCGACGAGAGTGGATTCAGGGGAAAGATCTTGTGCTATGACTCGCATCAATAAGTCCTTTGAACTGCAGAGTACATGAGGCAAATCTTCTCATTAGATGATTAATATATGCCATTACACTATAGCTCAGAATTGATAAATGTAAACGAGTGAATACAAGGGGAACACTACTAACGTTAAAATCCCTCGTGGTTTGTTGTCAACTGTTATGATTGCAGAGCTTGTTCGACATTCGAGCATCTTTTTGGCTGTGGCTAGAACAGTATCATTTGGTTCAACTGTAACAATCCTAAAAACACCACAAATCAACAACAGACAGTGACTCGCCTGCGGATTACTTAAAAGGTTAAACTAATCTAAAAATGAAGGTATTGCATACTTTGAATTTTCAGAAATGATGGTAGACAGTGAAGGCCTGAACATTCTCTCCCGAAGTGCTTCTATAAATGTATTTGAACTTGCTAAAAACAAAAAATATGGAAAGTTAATAAATGCATTTCAAGACCAATCAAAATCACCATTCAATCACATGAACTTGACAAACACAGTCGGTATATAGACACTCCTACACTATGCCAATGAAGAATAGTAACACAAAACTATACTAACCACAGCCAGTTGCCCCCCAGTGTTTTTCAACTCCCTCAACGGCAGCTGCAATGGCCTTTCCTTTCTCAGCTGCCCTTTCGAGGCGAGCAATCGCATCATAAAG
>JAJOOH010006208.1:0-10398 GCA_029582605.1 Solanum gracilifrons
ACTTAAACTTGTATAAAGTTGAACAAATAGACACACATGACCTACATGGCATCCTACATGTCATTTTTTGTCCTACGTGGTGTCCTACGTGTATTGTGTCATGTAGGACTCGTGTGTTTACTTGTTCTACTTTATACAAGTTTAAGTGTCTATTTGTGCACTATGAAAGTTGGAGGTCAAAGTTAAAATTTGAAGCCAAGTTTAAGGTCAAATATGTGTATTATGCCTGAATTTTAATATGTATCAAATTCAAAAGTTTGTTGAAATGTATCAAATTCACACATAAGATACATTACAAGTTACTAATTTAATTGCTTGTCATTTTGTTAGGATTATGTGCATACACGATATGCAACCCTATTATGGAAAAAGGGTATTGAAAAGGCTAAGGCAGGATACGTAAGTGAAAATGAGGATCCACCAAGGCCTAAGAGTGAATTCACAGCACTAGCTCAAGACGATTTGGTGAATGTTGAATAAAGATTATCTAGCAGTTGTTAGACACTTTTTTATAGTGTTATTGTTTTTGAGATACATAAACTTTAATTTTAGAGTTCGTTGTTTTTATTGTTTTAAGATACTTGTACTCAAGTTTTAGAGTCTTTTTGTAAAAAGTTATTTATTTTGACTTTAACTTTCATTATTTTTAGTTGTTATTCACTGTATGGATTGTCGTACACATTTGTCTTATATAAACTAATACAAATTTGGATAAAATTAATTATCAGATTCATTAATGCATAAACACACAATATTATTTCTTCTCATTAGTTTTAGTTAATTGCCGATACATTTTGACACGTAACCAATGTAATGTAATTTATAACTTGATTGCTAATTCAATTATGTATTTACTTGATAATTTTGTTCTAGTTAGTTGCGTATTGATTTATGTTGATACATTGAATAATTAGTTGTAGTTAGTTCCTGATTCATGCATGTATCTAATAGATAAATTAATTCTTACTTACCGTGATACATTTATAGATACACTTAATTTTATTTTACATACTACTTTTTGCAACGTTATTGTATCAGATACATTTTCAACTAGATTAGGATACATTATATAAATGTATCTGAACCATATTGAGCAGTACCATCTCCAAAAACACGATATCTGGTACATTATTATCAAATAGCTGATACATTATTTTTAAAAAAGGTATATGAAACATAATGTGTTACAAAAAATGAACACAAGGTTGAAAATCTTAACATTTCAATTTATTGTATCAAAATTTCACTAGGTAATAGTAAATTGTAATGTTTTATCAAGGTAAAAGTTGAAAAGCAAAAACTGAAAATCTATAATCTCAAAATAATGTATCTGAAACATAACAGTAGTCCCAAAAGAGAGTTTGTCAATCTTCTTTCGAAAAGAAAGTACAAGTTCATCAGTTATGACCTTTTTGTCCATAACGTTCACAACAATTTGTGTTTGTGCTTATCTTTTGATTAGGTTTTTCCCTTCTTTTCCTTGGTCATCCAGGTATCTTTTTGTACCTAGGTGGCAAGACAATTTCTTCCAAAACAAACTCTGGTACTGACCAATCGTCCTTATCCAGCATTGAAACCATTGAAACTTCATATGTGTTTGCTAATGAAGCTGGTTTGTAGTAATCAATGCAGTATGAATGTATCTTTGTAATACTTTTGCTCTTCACAACAATAATTGTGTGCGCACAAGATATCTCGTCATGCTGAAATCTCCTATAGTTACATATTTTTCTCTCAAGGTAAACAGTGTATCGTCGTCCACCTTTATACACTGAATAAATAAATTTAGAAGATGGAACAACTTGTGCACATTTAAAAGTTAGAGATACATCACATATCAATCAACTCAATTTAAGATACACAACCGCCTAATGATAATTAACTTCAGATACACGATAGTTTATATATTGATGCATACATTCGTATATTGATATAGAAATTCATATACTGATAAATAAAAATTCACATGTGTCTGATACGTTATAGTAACAACATACTGACTCACATCTATAAAAATCCATTACATATACATCAAATTAAAATTGAATCAAGTTGAAATAAGTAATTTATCATGATTTATATGTGCATATACAAATTCAAAAATTAAAAATGAAATTCACATGCATCTAATACTTTATATTAAGAGTACAGTAACTTACAGATCTGCAAACCCATAACATATACGTCAAAATTTTAATGTATCAAGTTCTAATCAGTAATGTATCATGACTTATCGATCAATATACAAATTCATGAATGAAAAACAATGATTAAAGCTCATGAATATGCATTTCATACCTTTTGTTATCAGATCTTTAACTCAAAAATTGAAGTTATGGGAAATACATAACTATTTTTGCCCAAGCTAATTATAAAATAACAACTTTCAATTGCCTTCATATTTGGGATATGCCATCACAAAATCGATTTTTTCTTCCGTCGAGAGTGTCACTCAAAAATCAAAATATTCATTATGTATCTTATCAAATTTTCAACAAAAAATTTGAATCCTAATCAAAAGTTTCTTCGTTGAAATAGGGACAAAGATGAACATGAATTTTGAATTGGTTTGTTATTTTAGAATATACGTTTCTCTGATTGACACAGTAAAAAGGAACTGAATAGCATAAATTTTGGGATTTTAATTTGATTTTCTGTTTTATTTTTCTTTTTAAGCGCAACAACCATATATATAATGTGTCACAATTAATGTATCCGGACAGCCAATTATGTATCCAGATGGCTAATATTTTAAGGGATTTTTGTAAAATAAAAAAAAGTAGGGATAGAATGTAATTTAAGTTTTACACTATGAGATTTATGTAAGTTATACTTATCAAAAAGACCCAAACCCAATTCCAGCCCATTCCTATACATACAACGTTCCAACAACACAACAATATACCAAACCGACCCCACCCTTTGTTTTTTTTATTCTTCTTCTTCCATACAAATCCAACTAATAATTAAAAAATCCATCAATTTTCAAAAAATTCACCAGTACTCGACCCCTCTTTGCTTTTTCTTCTAATAAATTCAAAACCCAAAACTGACCCCACTCTTTGCTTTATCTTCTTCTTCCACCCACCAATATTAAAAGTCCAACAGCATACAATATTGCCTTCTCCACGCGAAAATCCCAGCAAATCCGAAAAATCCCACTAAATTGAGGAAATCCAGCAATCGTATCAAAAAGAGATTTTTAAATTGCGAATTTTGAAATTCATCCAATCTTCTCAACCGATTTCCCCCCCTAAATCTGCCCCAATCTCCCCTATAAATAGCCATTTACACTCAAGTGTTAAGGAGGGAAAAAAATTTTGGGAGAGCAAAAAATACTTAGATCAATTTAAGCAAAGTAGTCAAATACATACAAAAATACACTTCTAGAAAAGCAGAGGAGATACTTAGTTTCAGGGTTGAGTTCGACATTTCTGCCTATATATCTTAACTGTTGTTAGTGTTCGAATTTGGTGGTGGAAGAAACGCTGCCCTCCTTTGCTCGTCGTCTCAATCGCTACTCCAAGAAAGGTAATCTCGCTCCCTCTTGTATCCCTTTTCAATGTAGCATGTTGTGTGTGTTCAATACTTGATCGTAGTCTGCTCTCATTCGCTCTTACTTAGCTTTCGAAATCTTTCGTTTAGTATCTATTTTGGCTTAAGTCTGCCTCCTTACTCACATTAGCTCGATGTCCTCTCTGTCCATATTTAGTTTAAATGCCGTTTGCTAGTAAAATTGTAGTATAGTCTAGTATGATGGGATATTGCTAGTAATGAGGTAATTTTTATTTAGGTGAAGTTTTGGTTAACTGTCAAGAATAATGACAAACTGTTTGTTGCGATAATCTATTGGTAAATCTTTGCTATGTTATAATCACTTTTTTCTGTTGTTGTTTACTTTGTCTAGAATTTCATTTGAGAATGCCCAGTCTTCACACACTATCCAAAGGGGGTGAATCTTTATTTTATTTTTTTTATTTTTTTGAAAATACCATTTTAGCATTGCATAGTGTTTCCTTGTTTCTTCATTTTTTTTAAAGTTGATAAATTTACTGAATGTTTCATGTGTGTTTATCTTGTTCATGTTTAGGTAAATAAGTTATGCTAGTCCCTTTAGTTGTTTTAAATTACGAGCATGTGACTTTTTCCTTGTCAAATCAATTAGCATTCATAAATGTGATAGCTCCTATTCCAAATCAATTTTCAAGCTAACTTATTTGGTCTAATGGTCATCAATTATTTATTATTATTTTTCTTTCCAAATGAAGTTATTATTTTACCACTGTTGATGGTAGATCAGTTGTTACATGTTTGTTTGCTCATTAAAATTTTACCTAAAATAAATATTTTAGTATTATTGTTTGTTAGTACGAGGTCAAATGTGATTACCGTTTTGGCAACTTCAAGTTTATCTGGTTCCGATTACAAATAGGTTAAATGGGTTTGGCAATAGATGATGAGGTCTGTTTATTTAATAATTAGTATTAAAATAATTATCATTTTTAGAATTAAATCTTCTACTAATCTTTACCCCTCTTTTCTTGCATGAACTCCCTCGATTTGAGTCCATTGGACTCCCTTTTGTTACTCTCCTTGCACCTTGGGTTGGATTGAAACCCAACACTTTCTCCATTGAGTCAGCAACAATTTTATATGGGCTGGAAATTGAAAACAGATGTTCGGAAAAAGCCAAAATAGGTCGTGTATGTGCTGTATACACAAGTATACACTAATATACAGGTCGAAAAGTGTGAAAATACAGGGCTGAGGCGAAATACATGTGTTTGGAATCGAGAAATACATGAAAAAGGCTGATATACATGCTAATATACACTAATATACACAAGGTGTATACAAAAATGGGTTTAGTATTAACCCCAAAAAATTTCAGCAAAATTGGCCCAAAAAAGGGGCCCAAATTCATTTTTCCTTTACTTTAAATTATTTAATTGTCTTTATTTTTTTTTTTTTCTTTTATCATTAACTCTAACTTAGAATTGTTAATTAACTTAATTAAATTCCCCAAAAGATGAGTTATTTTCTTTGTGTTGGTTTAATTTTAATACATTTCATGTTTTGTGTTCATTTATTTTAGTGATCAAGTATATTGGTCAAAATTTCATATCTTCAATTAAGTCAAACCTTTTGTACTTAAAAGAGATGTTCTTTAATGCTTTTTGCTTAATCATATTTTACTCATTTTTAAAATTGTTTTAAGTTAAAGTACTTTTCTCAAATAAACTTTAAAATGTTAGTCAAAACCTTTACAATTAATTAAAAAATAATAATACTTACTTAGTCATTTTCTCAAAAAGTTTAGTCAATTAATTCAGAATGATATTCATGCTTTAATTTATTAAATGGGTTTATATTATTATTTCAAAAAAAAAATGAATTAAATAAATTCTAATTAATCTAGTTTTATTAATATTCCAATCATTTGTATTTCGAGTCAAATGTATCATTTGGATCCCTTCCTCTAAAAAATAAAATGAAATAAAATGCATAATTTATTTAATTATTTTCTTAATCAAATATATTATAAGTTATTTTTTTTTATGTTAAATCATTATTTTTTCTAAAAATAGTCAAATATATTTTAGTCAAGTCGCAGGTCAACCGCACGTTAGTGGACACTTTGAGTGTTTAAACCCTTCTCGAAGTGGAAATTGAACCCCGAACCCTTTCTGGTATTTTCAAATGATTTTTTCTGTTTAACTCTTTGAAAATAATAAGTTTTCTTGATTTCTTTAAAAAATTAAGTGGCGACTCTTTTCTAAGTATTTTTCTCAAATTATTTTATACTTAGAACATTTTAAAAAAAAGTGATTTTTCTAAAGGTTAGTTAAATTACGACACAACATTGGTAATGGCCAAAAAATGTTTTCCGATTTTCCTATGTTTGGTTCGTCAAGATTCTTAGAAAACATTTTCTCTCCATTTCCTTTTCCTAATTTTTCCATCTTAGAAATTCTTTAAAATTGATTTAAGTGGGGTTTATTTTTAAAAGAAAACTTATATATTACACCAACAAAAGCTCACAAAAGTCAAAGAGTCCCCCTTGTTCATTCCTCTCTTATGGAGAAACAACTTATTGGGTCCATAATTTTTAGAAAACCACAAACCGATTTTATATTCGAAAACATTAATATGACTGCTTTGTGAATCTAAATTTGATTTAAAAGTATTCAAAATATGTCGAGTAAAACTACTTCACATAAAATAGAAGGAGAAAGTAACTTTTTTTCCATTCCCTTAGGAAAATACTTCTCCCTTGATGCATCAAATTAGTTCTTAATGCATTACAGCCTCTTCTGTGTACAGCAGTTGACAAAACTTTGAGTCACTGGAGTTTCTCAAAGCATGTAAGCTATCCTCCCTCTACCTGCTCTGAAAGTCGGAAACAACGATCAGAAAACTGTGTAGAACCGCATCTGTCATGTTGTCACCACCCATTGACTCGATAAAGGACTGCCCTCGCTTCTTACTGCCTTTACCTTTCTCCTGATGGGAATGCCAGAGAGTTCACAATACTGAAATGGACAAATTTTGAACTCTCTGGCTAATTTTGGAAGGGTCAAAGTGAAGAGAAAGCACAAAAGAACTCACATTTTCTACTCAAATGCTGGTAATTAAGAACATCTTGCATGCTAAATGTAAGTTGAAATGATGCCCAAATTAGATACTTCTTAGCAAAACATGCATGTCTTTGTGATTTTGACTTTACATGTGAGCAGAGATATAGGCTGAGAGTCCATCGAAAACAGTCTCTCTACCTTCACAAGGCAAGGGCAAAGTTACATACACACCACCCTCCTCAAATCCTACTTGTAGGATTACACCAAGTGGCATAGTCTCGAAATGTAATTGCTAGGTAAAACTAAAACTGAATTGACAGAGGAAGATGTAACTTGCCAAGGGATAAAACATCAAAATCATGAAACACACGAGCGTGTTATAAACATGAAATAATTTCTCATTTGAGATTCTTGATAATTCTCATACACAAACACACGAGTAATTGGATGCTATTTGACATAGACCCTCATCCTCATACTTAGTGTAGATTCTTGGAATTACACTAAACAACAAAAAACTATATAAGTATCCATAGCAGATACTTACATGCACGTACATGTAGGTGAGTCCAGGATACATAAATTGAAAGTAAACACAACCCATTTGTAGCGAAGCCTCTTTAATATTTCGTGCCTTTATCTGGTTCAGCTGCATTTTCTCCAGCAGAAATCAAGTTCTCATCAATCATTGGTGGGCTGAGTAATGTCTCGAAAATCTGTTTCATTGACAAGTTGCAGGGTATGTTTGAGATAGAGATTGTTGAACATGAAATTTGGAAGCATATGCAGAAACACCTACCATGGAAGGTGACTTCAAAGCCAAAGAATCAGCTATCGCAGATGAGTTTGAAGGCCTGTGGAAGAGCAAATGAGCAATAGATCGATCTATAGAGTTTGTGTCTGTCTCCATGTCCAAATATCCTGTGCACCTGAAATACGATTGGATGTTAGGACCACAGAAAGGAAGTTAACAGAATCTATCACATTACCAGTATGATTACTGGTATCAAGAAAAGAAAAGTGCTGATTGAAGGTGTGACTGACTAGACCTACTTTCTTTCCAAACTCAAAGGTGAAAAGTGTGCTTCATAAGATCTATGCAAACTATGATATGGCCTATGTAGGAAGTATGCATGTGGACCAAAGCATCAAGAAATGATTCCAACCTGTACTCTCCATCGTCAACAAATGCTCCGCTTGTGCATCTTTTATCACCAGATCCATTATTGAGATTAGCATGTCTAAGCCTTTGTTCAGCACTCTGAGCCAACCGATACAAGCTATCCTTTATGCGTAGCTTTGTTCTTATATCCAACTAAACCAGAAAGCTCAACAGAGTGAGCTTACAAACATGTATGTGCTGAAAAGAAAGTTTATTTCCAACTAAATGTATAAACTTGAAGAACCACATACCATATCTGCTAACTGCCCCTTCCTAGCCCAAGTTAACAGGGATTAACACAAAGATAGTTTCAAGACACTGAACGATAAGTCAGACTTTGGAAGGCTTTTGCACATCAGCTGATAAATAATTTAAAATAAGCAAGCAGCGAGATGATGAGGAACAGCTTTTATATTAAGGCTGTGTGTTGTACTAAATAAGCAATCAGCTCTCTGCATAGCTATCTGCAACATAAACATGCACTAAGAAATGCACTACTCTTTTCTATATCTATATGCTATAGCTATAGGTTATTTACATGAACAAAGATTTTTCTAAATAAGCCTTAGTAAAACGCCATCACTAATATTAATTAATCTAACACAAAAACTAATTTAATATGTGATCTGTATAAATATAAATAATGAATAAGAGGACCAAATGAGTTCCTTTTTACTCAGCATCTTCACATGACTCAATTAAATAACAAAGATTTCTGATTTAGAATAATTTGAAAAAGTCAGATGTATGCACACTGCTACAGCATGCTGTGTGACAACTCTCTGACAAAATGGAATAGTTCTCAATGCCTGTGTGAAGCTACAAGAGTGTGTAGCTGCACATCTTTAACCTTTCCAGAATATAGGAATCTGTAAAATATGTTCGTCATTAATATTGTCCCTCGACTAAGAAACTATCTTAATTCAGATGTGAACAATCTAAAAGCATTGCACATGTCGTTTGAGCTATTGACCTACACAAATAAGGTGTGCCAAATTTGTTTAGTCAAATCACTTACTTAAAACAAACCTTGACGGAGCTCATCACCAAACAATATCAAAAATGCATATTAGTTTTCATTGAGATTTTATACCCGTTCCATGACATGTTGAAACTGATGAAAACTATCTGCCTCCTCAGAAATTTCATTCAACCCGGAACTTGTGCAAGAGCTCTCCTTTACAATAGAGGAACCTACTTCTGCTGGAATTCCCGTGCTGACACTTCCAAGATCCCTGTTGTTTTCATGCTTAATTACAGAATGGTGAAGTAGCTTGTCCACCATATTTTCATTTGTTCCTATACCATCCACCTGAAAAGAAGGATCAGGTAAGCTTTCCATCAACTGCATCTGATTTGTCGCACAGGAGTCCTTAGCAGAAAGAGGCACGAGACTGCTTTTTTTAGATTTAATTGTGGATAGGGTTGGACAAACCGTAGTCTGATCTGAATGACTGTAATCTGAAGATAAGTAAGAAAAGCCATCCTGAAAATACCCAAAATCAGATCCATCAACTTGCTTGTGCTGCTGAGTACCTGTGGATGTGAAAGCCTGAGATCCAGTGATTGCAGTAGGATGCTTTCTCTCTTCTGGAAGGCTATCAATATAGTTGAATGTCTCCCCATTTTCCAGGTAAACATGTTTTCTTTTTCCCTCAGATCGATTCTGGAGCTTAGAGTTAATTTGGTGAAGATTAATCTGTAACCCCATAAACAGATTAGAAAGAAGCAGATCATTGTGAACACTAATATCAGGATGAATGCATCAACTAGAATGTGCACATCCAGACAGTTAGGAACTCTAGAACACTCTTACTTCACTCAACACCAGAATCGGACCTAGGATTTTAAGGTGGCGGGTGCACCGTTGCCTTTTAACGTAAAATGGTGGGCACGCCTAGAAAGTTCAAAGAGGGACATATATTTGTCTGTTCTATTGTTTTTGGCATAATTAGATTCATGTTTAGATTGATTTTGGATTAATTCTATTCAATTTATATTGTTTTCAAATCTGAAGATAATAAACCAGTTGGACGATGAGTTCGTTTTTTATATCTGTAAGGTTCAAATTGTATAAATTAAGAGATATCCTATATTCACAACCAATTCATCATTACACATCTTTATCAATAATACAAGAAAATGAATGTTTTCAGTTCAAATCATACCTCATTAATCAATTATAGAAACAAATTTACATTATCGATGCAGGAACCATAGTCCGACCAACAACACAAGAAAAAAAATGCATTTCTTCAAAGATGGATTACAATTTTCCAAACTAGTCCACCTGTCACAAATTATATGATGCATTTTTAGTTTTTAGTTGTCCCAAAAGAAATGATGTCTTGCTATATTTAACTTTAAAATTCTCATCTTACCACAGTCACACAAATATCTAAGATTTGTTTTAGACCACAAATTTCAAAAGTCTTACTTTCTCTTTCAAATTTTGTGCCCTGTCAAACTGCATCCCATAAAAT
Organism: Solanum gracilifrons; assembly: GCA_029582605.1. NCBI lineage: Eukaryota > Viridiplantae > Streptophyta > Magnoliopsida > Solanales > Solanaceae > Solanum > Solanum gracilifrons. Next base: position 10,224 of record JAJOOH010006208.1, read on the forward strand.
GGAACAAAGGAGAGTAACATTTATATATGAAAAGAAAAGGAAGGAAAACTTGTGTATACAATGTTGCAAATAGCACCTTTCCCTGGTTCACCTGCTCCTGATTTTGCTTCTAAAGATTCATTTCTAGAAGAAAAAGTGACGCGGAGGGGGGTAAGGGGGGGGGGGGGGGGGGGAA
>JAJOOH010006209.1:0-13338 GCA_029582605.1 Solanum gracilifrons
CTATGTAATTGTTTATAACAACGTGTATAGGTTATAAGCGTTCCTTAATTTCGTTATATTAAAACATACAATCACGATAAGTTATATGCCTCGTTCAACATTATTTTAATATATCACAGTTGTATTTAATACGATACACTAAAATACAGTGATACAAATAGTTATTGTTCACTATATTTGTGACTCCATAGCAGAGAATAACAATAACATATATAATTGAGGAGGATTTATATAATTCACTAATTAACGAAAAAATAATTCAAGTACTATTATCTCGAGTTCGAGCTTTGGGTATAGAGAAAATCTTGTTGGAAGCGTTATCCCCGATTGGGCCCTGCAGAAAATTGTATTTACTCTTTCTATTTCTAACCATACGGGAGATTCATCTTAGATAATTCCAGCAAATAGCAGAATCGTGGCTAGGGAACTATACTAGTGACCTACCCAATTTATTGTAAAATTTTCACTATCAATGATTGGACCATGCAAACTAGAAATGCTTTTCTTGGATAAAGAAAGAAATTACGCGATTCAGATTTAATCGGAACTCCAATGATCAGATTAGAAAAAAAAAACAAGAAAAGTGATTTTGTTTATCCATTCTTTTTGCTTAATTCAAAAGTTTTCTATTTAAAAAAAAAAGTGTGAGCAAAATTGCAAGTTGGTTGTGACAAGACATTGTTGGTTAATTAATAATTGACGAAACACGAGTGAACATATCAAATGTGGAAAAAGAACTATTATGTTTGAAAGGTAAAAAGTCACCAAAAAAACAAAGACAATAGGGAGTCGAAAGGTTTGGGAATTCACATGGAACACATCAATTCAATATTTAGTAATCGCTTAGTTTTAATCTGGTTGTCATACTTTATTTTAAATCTGCTTTAAAAAATTCATCTTTTTGATAATTTTTAAATTTTTAAATTTTCGTATGACATGTTTAAGACCAAAGATCTGCATATTTTTAATTTAAGATTATAAGATTTAAATATTTTTTTTACTTTTTAAACTCTGTGTCAAGTTAAAACGAGGACAAACAAATTAAAACAGAGAGTAATAAAAAAAGGTAATACTAACATGTAATGTAATGCTTTAAATTCAATTACCCTTTAAGAGTGTATCTGATATGAATTTGAATTAATTAAGTAATCTTGAATGTATATGAAATGATTAAATATTTTTTTTTAATTCAATTAGTAATACAATTGATGATCATCAAACATAGAAGTAGAAGACTATACCACCCATTTTTCTCACCAGAATCATATACTATATATATAAAATTAAATTACTAGACTAGACATTGACACAAATCTTTAAAGATTTGGATCAATTTATATTACAATTTCATTTTCAATTCACTAAGAAATTAAATAATATTACATAAATTTTATTTGCGATTCTTTTTCTTAATACTATATATTTTACTCAAAATTTATTTGAGTACTCGATGAACTTTTCTAGGTCCTGAGTTAGATTTGACGAATCTATTGGCATAGAGAGCGTTTTCCCCTTTAATAGACTCATGTCCATAGGGTCTCCCATGATCCAATGTTATCATCTAAGTAGTTCATAGGGAAATTGTCTAAAGATTGTTGTGGTGGTGATATTGCTTGTGGAGTAGATTGGCCCATTTCCATACAAATTAGTGCCATGAGATTTGCTTGTTGGCATTGCATGTTGACAATTTCAGCTTGTGCCTTAGCCAATTGTGCTTGAAGATCACTAACTTGCTTTTGTAATTGGCAAATTGAACCTGCACAACCATATACTGGATCTCTTAGTCTTGCATTTGCTTCATATACCATGCTGCTTACAGCATCTGCCCTTTGAGATTCTGGTAATTCCTATAAAAAAAAGTGAACTTATTTAATAGTGATCGAATAAAAAGACAGTCTGGTGTACAAAGCATCTCGAATTCATGTAGGGTTTGGGGAAAGACAAGATGCTAAGGGGTGTGATGTAGAGTTGTAGACAGTCTACCCTAATGCAAGTAGTGTGATGTATAGTTGTAGACAGTCTACCCTAATGCAAGTATTATTGACTGTTTTCACGGCTTGAATGTGTGATGTTTATAATTGCCAATTAAATCAAGTTGTAAAAACAACTATAGCTAGTGCTAGTAGTTAATTTTGAGAAAAATATATAGCAAGTAATATCCGTCACTAATTCTACGAGATATTTAGCGACAGATAATAGGTTAACGACGAATTTCACAAATAATTCTTCCTTTTGTAATAGTGAAGAATTTTGATCATCATTTTAACTCAAGAAGCCATAGATATTATTTGGTATAGATATGCTATGATGTAAACTTGAAAAATATAGATTATCTATCTTTCGGTTGATCGTCTATATGAATAATCATTGACTATGTTACTTTTTTTAAAACTTATCATGTCATGTCAATATATTATGCAAATACAAATAACAAGTACTATATTTTCTAAACGTATAAATCTTTAAAAGATTAAAACGTCTGAAAAAAAGAAATAGAAAAATCAATAAATTTCGACCTTCCCGAGAAATAGAAAAATGAAATATAGAGACATGAAAAGAGAAGTAATTATATACTCCATATTGGAATGAAAAGAAAGAAAAAACTTTATTGTAATAATTATAAAAATAAATAAAGTAGATTGATGTGGTTGTTGTTTCTCATTATTATAGTCAATGGAGAAATAAATTCCTTACACTAAGAAGGGCAATATGATTGAGATATTTCCTTGTCAATTTCTTAGGTCTATTTCAACCATCAATTTTTAGCTAGGTATTGCTTTCCAAATTTGCAACTATAACCTACCTAAATACTACTTAACTCCAAATTTGTCTACATTTCATGCATATATTTTTGAAATTATAAAATAAAGTCTTATTAAATATTAAAATATTCCTAATTCCTATTCAGTAACTTTTGTTTAAATCATATAGTATTTGTACAAAAATATTTATTAAAAATGTATAAGTATTCAATTATGAACCTAGTAAATCGAGTTATGACCTCCTACTGATAAGAATTCATAAACTTCAAATTTCAACTCCATCTCTTAAAGACGAATACTAGTACTAGTACTTCGAATTATGAATTGCTATTTAGAATTCATAAACTTTAAATGCTGACGTACCATATATATATCATCAATATAGGTAAAGACTTATAATATATACCTGCAAAAACTTAATAATATTGCTAGCACCAAACACACGATGAGCCGTAGTGAACTTAATAGGATCATTTGGAGGAAAATAAGGTGCCAACACACATTTCTCAGCACAGCGCCGCCGTAATATTTTACAGGCGGCGCAAGGGCTCACCACCACCACTGTCACTGACGATGGTGGTGGTGAGTTAGGTGAAGATGAAGACGAAGGCGAGACGGATCGAGATGAGGATGAAGATATGGTGGATTCCATTTTTTTTAAAAAAGATTCAATTTTTTGATTTTTGTAGAAATGTGTATAAAAGGAAAATAGTGTTTACTTGATGTGTTCTAAGATGAAGTGAACAAAGGGTATATTTATAAGCCAAAGGAGAAAAATAAGTGGGAGTGTGATGATGTCATAAATAATAAAATGACGTCACTACCCTTTTGGTCTTTTTTTTATTTTTAAAGAATAATATTAAATTTAGATCTTCCATTTATTTGGTATTATGATATGATAATTTGAGACTAATGAAAAAGTAAAAGTTCATGTAATCGATTTTTATTTATTTTGGACTGAGGCATCGTTGTTGTTTATTTGTTTTTCTTTTAATTTATAAGTTTATTGATCGGAAAGGAAATTTTAATAGTTCATTTAGCTATATAAATTTTAATTTACTGGTAAGAGTTTGATTTTCTATCTTGTAATTTTTTACCTAGTTTTTATTTTGTTGTTGGTTGTGGAGATAGTCTGTTTTCACTAGTACTAGTAAATACACCGTTCATCTCAAATTAATTACCTGGCATACATGTTTATTAAGAAAAAATATTAATAAGAATGAGATTTTGACTATTTTATCTTTATTTATGTCTTAAAATGTACTTCTACCGTTCATTTTTACTTGTCCACTATTTTAAACTAATCACTTTTAACGTATGAAGAAAAAAATTATTTTTTCTCCTTTTCATTCTCAAATTAATTACTTATTTCCCCAACTAATTTCCTAAGACCTAAGATTGTAAGTCAATTAATATTGATATTGTGATAACCCACTCATATTAATCATTATTTCTTATGAGGCGTGTAAAATTCAAAGTGAACAAGTAAAAATGAACGAAGAAAGTAATATCTATTCATCAAATATTTATTCTATTGAGATATTTGTGATCTTTAAGAACAATTACTATACATGATAAAATAAAAATTAAAAAAATTAATTTTATCTTGAATCTTTAAAATAACAAAATAATTCAAATACAAATTACGAAAAATAATTTGAAACTAACTACTTATAGAGAGTTCATTTTCTTTTTGGCCTTAGCATGTGAAAACTGCAAAACTAGGTTTGAATAGTTTAGCCGATTTCTCGGAATTATTTTAATATTAGTAATTGATCAATCAAGGATGTTAAATTAAGGCTTTAATTAAATAGTTGTTGTAAACCAACCTCATGTAAAGGACTTATATTAATTAAACCCAAAGTTTTTGCGACTTTCTAATATTCTTGAAATAAAAATAACAATAATAAATATTTGAGGAGTAAGTTTTAAGTACAATTTAAAATCCAAGTGTTATTATTAACAATGTTACGCGATACAATTACAATAGATCACTGAGCACTGAGCGATAATTTAGGAATCAGTTTAAAATTCAAAAATTAGTAACAATGTTACATGAGACAATTGCAACAGATCGATCGATCATTTAGGGATCTTAGTTAGTGATTCAAATTGTTTTCTTTCGATGATGAAGTGTCGAGATTAATTTATCATGCGATACTGCTTGAAGTTGCGAAGAAATTCTTGTGCCAATAAAATTATTTAAATATTTATGATGACTCTAAATAATATTTTAATTCGTCCATTTTTCCAAGGAAAGAAAAAAAAAGACTTCTTTTTTCTTGAGTATTTTTCTATGCATAAATATTATATGTTGAGAATGTGGAAAAATTATTGCATGGGAAGTCATTATTGATTAGGAATTAATTGAGAGTAAAAAATGGGGTAGTGCTTCCGAACGACCTATCTTTCCTTGGCCTAATATTTATTATATTTTTCTAAGCAATCCAAAATGTTTCACACCTAAAAATTGGATATGTTGCCTTTCTAGAAGAATGCAGGTGAAGTTAATTGATAGTGATTCGATGCACAAAGTATTCAGAATTTAGAATAATGAACATCTAAGAGGGTATAATGTAGGGTTTATTTGACATGTTGCGATTCTACACGCAATACAAATTTAAGTTTTAAATTCAAAATTTAAAAGTAAAATTTCACTCCATGAATGTTTTTGTATACTAATTTATCAACTATTCAATTTGTTCACTTTGAATTATTCACAACACTAAAAATATATATTCACTTACACCTTTAGCCTATCAAAAGAAAAATATTTTTTATCTTCATATTTTGTTTTTAGCATTTTTTACTTATTCTCCAAATGACTTCTCAAAACCTATGATTAGGCATCAATTATATAAAATTAGTAATAAATTACTCATATCAATTATTAATTCTTAATTAGATGCATGCAAATTTCAAATTGGATAAGTAATGAAAGCGGTAGAGAGTATAATTACTCTACCTCCCCACCACTCGCAACACTACTAAATGACATTTATAACAACTTTCATGGGAGATTAGCTATTCAATCATGATTTTCATTAGAAATTAGCTAGTCAGAATTTTTTTTGATGAATTTTTCATCAAAAATCTCTTAACGACAAGCCAAATTGACGAAACGTCCATCAGAATTTGCATTGTTTACTAATATATAGTAAATTGGTTAATCTTTTGTGATATATACATCATGAAGATTTTTAATTTCAACCCGATTAAAAGAAAATGGAGATGATTTTTTTCTTTTTCCATCTCTCATTGGAAAAGAATAAACAAAAAAGTCCTCCATCTTCCTTGGACTTGGAAGTCACAACTAAAAGAAAGTCAATGGTCACTAACAATTAGTCTTTAACATAGAAAATAGGATCAATTTTTTTGTTGTTGGCTTTTTTGGTTTTTGATTGACATTAAAATATATGACCTTATCAAACTTCATTATTTTGAAACTAATTTATTCTCTTGCAATTAAATTAAGCCACGTGTAATATAAAATTTGAACGTGGAAAACATCTATTATCTTGTTATTTTATTTTCATTAGTTCCTTTCAATTCTATTTTGATTACACCTTTTTTATGTTGAGGTCAATCGAAAACAATTTCTCTATCTTAAAAAATAAAAATAAAAGTCTGCGTATACCTTATCCTAATTTTTATACCAAAAGGACCAAAATTAAGTGGTTGGCATTTTGGGTTTCTATTATTAGTGAGACAAAGACAATAATTCCTACTACCTTAACCACCATCTCATTACGTGTCTTCAAAGTAGAAATAAAAAATGACAAAATAATATTCATATCACGTTATTTATATTATTTATAATAAAGACAAAGGTCAGCTCGTTTGGCACATGCTTTAGAAAGAAAGAAAAACTTCTTAATTTTAGCTTCTTTTTCTTCTTTTTTTTGCCTGATTATGAACCTTTTTTTTAAAAAAAAAAAAAGAAGAAGAAAAATTCAGAATAATTTATGGATAAAAAACCTAATTATTTATCTACTTTCAATGTAATTTTATAGAAAATTATATTTCTATTTTACATAGCTGATCTTTAACTTGTTCGAAATTGAAGTAAAATAATTGTAATATCCGATATGTTTAATTTGACATCGATTATATCATAAGAGCAATATATTTCTAGTTCATATTCATCAAGATTCAAGCTCGAGATTTTTTTATATATGACATTATCCGTGCATGAGCTCAAAGATTTTTTTGATATATGAAATTATCCATGCTTCATGCACAAATATTTTATGGTGTTAGAATTAAACTATTCAATTTCAAATTAATAAAAGAAAAAAAAAACAAAAGAATACTGTTGACTGATTTTTTTTCTTTGTGAATTCACAAGTAATTTCCCACGGTTTACACAGGTTGTTAGGTAATAGTAATACTCCTAGTAATTTAATGAGTTTCACGAGTTTTTTTTTATTTTAAAAAAAAAACAATTTAATTTTCATAGTGACATGAATAAAGACAACCCCAAGCTCTCATTTCCAACTCAAGTCAAAGATCGATCATTCTTCGAACCTTTTGATATGTATTGCACCTCCCCAATACAAAACAAATCCACTAGAGAAAAAAACTCAATTTGGCACACTATTACGATCAATCGTTGAATTTATCCAAGGAATTCATGGGATTTTTGTGGATTGTGTTGCGGAAAATCTATCAAATCGTTTAATATTCATAAAAAATTCAATTTATTTTCCGTTATTATTATTATTATTATTATTATTATTATTATTATTTGAAGAGTTATGAAGTATTTTTGCCACTCTAGCTTTAATTTTGAAAAGATATTTTAAAGTATTTTTTTAGCTATTGTTATATATATATAGCTTCTATTATATTATTCTTTACGTTTGTTATGTTTTACTTGGGACGAGTATTTATAAAAATAATTCCTTGATAGGAATATGATTGCGTACACGCTATCTTTGTAAAGTTTCAAAAAATCAAATATCACTGTATCTAAATTTACATAAAAAAATTATGCAAAATGTGTTTAACCCTCGTACTTTGAATCCTCTAACTTCTGGAATAAACATTAATTCTATCTTAAACATATTGTTACAATTAACCTGTTATCTTTGACCAAAAAATAAAACATTATCAGCATAGCTAATACGTCCAAAAGTACACATCTAATTTCTAACTTTTCAACTCAATGACAGAGAGAAAAAAATAAATCTACTAATTAAATAAACTTTTTAAACTTATAAATTTGTCAGTGGAAGCAGTTGGACTTGGCCTCAATTGCAAAGTAAAAATTTTAGGATGGAATATATATATATAAAGAAAAATTAGTCTATATATTGCGTGTGGACTTTGTTTAAGAGAAAATAATTATAATAGATGACAGTTGAGAAATATATATATATAAAAAAATATTTAAAAAATTTTTAAAGATTTTTTACTAAGATTTTACTTTAGATCATTAATTTTATTGAGTCAGTATCTATATTTTGTATCTTTTGAAAGAGGGAGAGAATACTGCCATATGACTTCGGAATGAAGTCTTACACAATATAAATTTAAATTAGTCAAGTTTTAATACAGATGTTCGGAGAAAAAAGTGTCATATGAAGCACGTCATTGTGATATATAGGAAATAACACGTGTACATTTGAAGGGAAAATTAAGTAAAAAGAACATGTAGTGAATGAAGGCAGTGATTTGATCCCTATTAATTTTCTTGACATGATGGCCTACACTTTGTGTTTGAAATTAATTTTGTAGTTCTTGACCTTTCTTGAATTTTTATTGTTCATCGGCGTTTAATATCTATATTAAAATTTGATAAATACTATCTGTAATGAAGTTCGATAAGCATTATCTATATTAAAATTTGATTAAATTTGAATTTGTGTATTGTAGAGTTTAGCGACACTTTTAATAGGTTTTTTGTTTTTTAAGAATTCGAACCCAAAATCTATGATTAAAGATGAAGGAATAATATTGATGAGAATGATCTCAGGTTGATTCGGAACGAAAACTTATAAGACTTGAACAATCTTCATCCCTTTAAGCATTAGGGCGAAAGGGAGATATTAATGAGAATAATTCACATCGGACTAGGACAAAAATTCTAAATTCTTTATAAGACTTGAAATTTCTCTTTAAGACATTGTTAATCTTAGATCAGGAATTTTATCAATTTAAATTTTGAAAACTCCTTTCCAAATATGTAACTTCATCATTATTTTGTAAGCAATATGTGTATTTTGAAAATAACCAATTGTCTTGTTATGCAATAGAATATATTAAAATATTATCTTCTATTTGTGTCATTTTTCATAGTAATACTTTTAATTTGAGAATAAGTCTAAACTATATATTAATAATCCTAGGTAACATTATGTTTTAAGAAATTTTTATTTTTAAGACAACATTTTTTTTCATGTTCCTATTTATACCCAATAATCTCAAATTTTTACCACTAATTGCTTCGAGTTGTTTGAATCTATTTTGAAGGATTTTTAATTAAAAATTGTCAATCTATATGTGTATTTTTTTTTTGAGATGAAGATGTATCAAAAATAATTTCTCTATCTTATAAAAATAGGAATAAAATTTACATATATCTTATTCTGTTCAAATTTCATTTATAGAATTATATTGAGTATTATAATTTTATTATTGTAATAATCTATATATCTATTAACGTTTATTTAATGATTAATTTCCGATAGCAACTTGTTGGAGAGATTTACATTCTACATCCAAAAAAAGAGAGAGCAAAAGAAGGGCTAATTACACAAATTATACAATTTCGAATTTAGATAACTATATCATCTCGATCATATTCTAAAAACAATATTAGCGATTAAAAAAAATAAGGATGATAATAAATTAAGCCACAAATGTCTTAATTAGTCCCAAATCTCATATTGTCTTTTTCACATATCCAAGAAGTGAATTTCAATTTTAGAGAACTTTTTTCTTTCTATAAAATATATAAAAGGAGAAGTCATAAAAGAAAAGAAAACATTTATTGATGATTTTTGTTGTATTTGTCAACTTTGATTTGAAGCATTTTCATAATTTTATCTTTTTATTCCATCGAGTGTTTATTGAACTCCATCGTTACATGACTTCAAAGAATATATTTCTTTCATTTCGTTAATTTATTATGTTACTTTCTATTCAGTTTTTCTTAATATTTGATTTCTATTGTGTCTTGTCTACTTTGTTGATATGTAAGGGTGACAAATGAACGAGTTATGTTGAAATTGAAAATATTAAAATTCTGAATAAATTGAACATATTATTTATATTTACACTCATTTTAACATTGCTATTTATATTACGTGTTGAACTACTCCTAAAGTAATAATATGATCTTTGTAAGTGATATTTGTCACTTTAACTCATCATACTATAGTCTCATTGACAAAACAAAACAATGTCATGATATATCCAAAGGGAAAAGGGTCATATTTGTCACTTCACTTTTGAAAAAAGTTTTGAATATTATCTTCTTTGTTATATTATTGGTCTATATATATCGTTTATTTATGTTTATACTATCGATCCATATGTGTTCTTAACGCTATGTTCATGGTGATAGTACATATGGTGAAGGTATTGGTAACTTTGGATACTGATAAAAAAAATAAGGACTGATACGATAAGTTGATATAACATTTTGATTATAATTGATGGACTAACAGATCAGGAAGAACAAGTTTAAGTCATTTTTATAGTATCATGAATATATTTATGAACTGATAATACAATATTAAAGGCATATATAAATCAATAGTATAATATAACGAAAGACAATATTAAACCTTTTTCGATAGCAAAGGGACAAATTATTCTTACATTGTCCAAATTAAATGAATTCAATTTTCTTCATTTACTAGTCGTATGTACTATATACTATAATTATTGTGTTATTTGCTAAATTATCTTGAAGTATATTCAGGGGTGGACCCACCCATGGTCAAGGGATGTCAAGCGACACCCCTTCATCGGAAAATTACATGGAATATAGAGGTCAAATTTTGGTTAATAAATATATATACAAGTATTGACACTTTTTTATACAGGTTGAATGTTAAGTTTGTTGGTTACGGGGTTGCAAAATATCAATGAAGTTGTATGTTTGAACCCTACCTAGCCTCATTATAATTTTTTGAGAAAATACATAATTACCCCATTAAACTAAGACCTGTTTTTTTAAAAGACACTTGAACTTTACGGGGGTCCTATTAGCCCCTTAAACAATTTTAAAATGTTATAAATATCCAACTTTTCAGCCACCCTCAATTACAAAAAAGAAAGTGCAATCACACACCAATTATTATCTGCCACGTGTTATGTTTTAATTTTTAATCCTTATTTTCATTTTTGTTTTTTCTTAGATTATTAGCTTCATTTTTTTCAGCGACCTCCATATAGCCGCCATCACTGCAAGTCCTCGACTTGGCCACCATCATCATCAATCCTACGGAGTAGCCTTTATGACACCATTATTATAATCTCATCTCCCACCATTAATATCATCAAATCATTATTAAATCAAAATAAAATTACTAATAAATTATAAATTGAAAATTAATAATCACCTTCAATCTATCATCTTCTTTTCAATATTAAAACAATTATGCAGCGAAACTCCATTATGATGGAGGTAATGAAATACTATAATACTCTCGAATTGATGAAATTTGTTTATTTAGATGCTAAAGAACTACATATTAATTTATTTTATGTTATTTTAAAAAAATATATATCAAAGGAGGTTCACAATTATTATTATTTTTGAAAAAAATAAGGGACAAAAAAAGAAAAGGGAACAAAGAGAAGCAAGAAGACAAGGAAAAAAATGAGTGAAGTAAATGGGTCTTCTAAGTTGAAAAAGATAGGGAAGAGGTAATGGCTTATTTTGAGTTTTGGGGAAGAAGACAGCAATAAATAAATAAATAAATGGAGAAAGTACAATAAAATAAATAAAAATAAAAGAAAAATAACATTTCTAATTAAATAAATACTTAAATAAATATATATTTACGTTTTTGGCTAAGCTCGCTCGCTATCAGAGAGTGAACTACACTCTACATGCCACATAGACACGTAATGGAATAATAAATTCACTCTACATAAGAAGAGGGGGGTAATAGGACCCCCACAAAGTTCAAGTGTCTTTTTAAAAAACAGGTCTTAGTTTAATGAGGTAATTATGTATTTTCTCTAAAAAAAATTTACTACAACCATTAACACTCCTTATTAAAAATCTTGAATCCGCCACTGAATATATTAAACGTGGAAAAAGGAGAAGAATTTTGTGTAGGACATTGGGCGAAGACCAAACATTCTTGACTATATAGTTATTATTATCACCATCAATTAGCTCAATTTTACCTAAGTTTTGTACCTAATTAATGCTGTATAGAAAGACTAATAAATATTCCATCATCATTATACTTGAAGAATACTATTCCCTCCGTCTCATTTTATATGAGTTAGTTTGACTTAACACAAAATTTAAGAATTAATTAATTTTTTTTAAAATTTGTGGTCTAAAATAAGTGATACATGTTTGTGTGGCTATAAATTATTTTACTAAGAGTAAAATATATATTTTAAAGTTAAATTGTTACTTAATATAGAAATATGTATTTGTAATTCTTTTTTAGACTGGCGAAAAGGGAAAGTAAGTCATATAAACAGGGACAAAGAGAGTAATAACTTTTCCCTTCATTTTCAACTATCGTTTTAGCTCAAATTTTTTTTACAAAAATAATTTTCGAATTCAAAGTTAAAAATTGATAATTATTTTTAATTATACCTTCAATATTAACAACTATGCATATCATTTAATAGAAAAAAAAATCAATGGATCTTTATTAAGTATAGTTAACTTAATAAAATATATCTTATATTTATGATTTTCGTAGTTAGCGTGAAAAAGCTAAAACAATAATTAAAATGAGACAGAGAAAGTATTAGATAGTTCATTGGGTTTCTAGAGCTTTCTTTCATGTCAAATACTTGTGCAATTGTCTAAGTTCTACTCATTTGTCGTACTTGACCTCAAATACAAGTAGGGTGATAAAATTATAAACGGTTCGGATTATGACTTGATTTTTAACTCATTTTTGTCCAATTTAACTTAAATAACTCATCTATTTATAAATTCATCACATTTTAACATTCTCAAATTCAATTTAACCCGTTCATTTAACATTCCTAAATACAAGTATAATATATGAAAGAAGTGATTAAAATTAATAGTAAATCCAATATAAAAGTTATGAATTCAATAAAATTGTGAGTTTAATATAATTTTAGGATTATTAACCGATTAACTAACAATCCTTATGAATTATCCCGATTTAATACTCGTAACAATTACCTCTCTTTTTTTCCAAATGTATTTAATTATTTTTACAACGATCTAATTATTTCTATTGATTTCAATTTAACATGTTAATTGCATACCAAAAACCTAATTAATCACAATATATATGTTTATTAAACTTCGATTATATATTATTAACATGAACTTTTAGCATTTTTTTTATGATTACTATTGACTTATAACGATCAAATTAAGGCTTTTATCGAT
>JAJOOH010006210.1:0-14256 GCA_029582605.1 Solanum gracilifrons
TAAACCCATTAAATTTATCAAAAATGACATTCAAAAATTTGAAAGAATTAATTTTTGAGCTATCAATTTCATTTTGTCATCGATGTAGAAATGAATAACTGCCGGCAAAATTTTCTTTCTTCTTCACTCTTAGTATGAAAATGTATATATTTATTTTTTTAAAAGTTAATTTTCAAGTTATTTGAAAAGAATTAGGTTTTGTGATTTGAGAAAGAATGTGTTTTGGGAAGAAGATGAAGATGAAAAGGGGTTGGGTAGGGGTGGGGTTGGGTAGAATAGGTTGACATTTTCATTTTTTTCTTTTTCTTTTTAAAAAAATTAGATATAAAAAGTGTTTGAAATAATTTTAAACAAAATTATTTTTTTTATAATTTTTGGGGCCAAGTACCACATGTTATTTTATAATTAGTCATTTTGCCACGTCACCACAAGTGTATCACACACTCTTCATATATTTTGCTGATTATCAAAAAATGTCTAATAGGAACAATTTTTGAATTGGTAAAAGTGTTCAATAGGTACTAGTCTTAGTTGAGGTGTCTAAGTGAACTATGCAGACAACTCATGTGAATTTAACCGTCTTTTCGAAAATTTCTATTCATTTAACATTTTTTAAGTTTAGCTTATCACTCATGTATGTGAAAATATATTTGATCTCTTTTTCAAATGCCGTATAGTTGTAAAAAACCAGAAAACCGAAAAATAAAAAAAATCCAAAAAATTGAAAAAATCCGAAAGAACTGATTAAAGCCGAAACCAAAAAAACCGACTTTATGTGGTTTGATTTGGTTTTTAGATTTAATAAACCGACATAGTTGGTTTAGTTTTTTTTTTAGAGAAAATGGTGTAAAGCCCCCTCAATCTATACCCGAAATTCCAACTACACACTCCAACTTCATGGGTGTCCTATCACCCCCTGAACTGTTTAAAATAAGAATTATTACACCGTTAAAACGTCATAACCACATCTATGCTAATGGGTGAGACTCACACTCTGTAGAAATTTTATTTAAAACTTTTTTTAAATTCTTTTTCCTTTTTGACTTATTATTTAAAAAAATAATTTAATGTCAAAACGTCATGGTGGATCTCTTATTTTACAGGAGATCCTGAAGAGGCAAAAGATCAACAAGAAGAGGAAGTACCTGCTATTGCTGATTATGCAGAATATGGTGGTGACTGGACTAGTAGCCAAATCCCTGATACTCAATGGGCTGCAGATGGTGCAACATCTGTTCCTGTAGCTACCGATGGCTGGTCTGGAGAAGCAGTGGTTGAGGGAGGTTGGGACGCCGCAACTGCTCCTCCTGCACTAGTTGGTGTACCAGAAGTGACCCCTAACCCAGCTGCTGCTACTGGCTAGGAATGAAGACTCCTTTAGAAAGTTCTTTTTGGTTAAAATTAGATATGTGAGTTCTTATAACAGACGGTTTTGTTTACGATGCAATTTTATAAAATTTTTGGACTTGTTGATGTACGAAACTATTTCAAATCATTTATAGCAAAAAATAAATTAATTAAAAAATATGTCAAAACATCAAAGTTTATGAATGTATTTTGGATCTCCAATTTGAAACATGTTGATAACATAAATGGTTGTTAGTTATTTGAAGCTGAATACATTGAGTTTATGGCTGTGATTTTCAAATTTAAAAAAACTCCCGAAATTTCATGAAAATCGACGAGCTTCACCTCCATTAAAATTAGTTTAAAAACTTAAGCTAAAAATTTGACTTACCACAAATGAGCACCGTTTTGAGTGGGTAATATATCAAAAGGTTGGAAACGTCGAGGGAAGCTTATATCTAAAATTTAAGGCAATTTGGAGATGATTTAGGGTGGTTTTGCATCGAATTTCAGAGTAATGGAATGAAGAAGATGAAGAACAGACACTAACTTTTCAGATGTGTAAGAAAAGAACTAGTTATTAAAATTAGTCGTAGGTCTGTTGGGTATTAAATATAGGATCAAAAATTATCTTAATATTCAAAGTTTATTGAAGAAAATCATTTGGGTGTTCATGTATTAAGCTTATCCAACCTTAATTTGCTTTGATTTAAAAGATTTTTGGTGCATAAATCAAAGATTTTTTATATATAGTTCTTGATTATGGAGAGTAATGGGTGAAATTGCTATAAACGATTTGTGGTGTATCAATTAATGTAGAAATAGGAATGATTTCAAGATGGTGAAGAACTTTGGTGCTGCCATAGATGCTCAATAAAATTGCTATGAAGAGGTGGTTTTCAAAATTTTCTAATTTCATGCACAAATTGAAAAATTAAAATTCTAGAATCAAGAGGAATAATGAAATTCCATGGTGAATTCAATGAATGTGACGGTTGCGGCAGCTTAGAGAAGGTGAATGGTGAAGAGAATTGATTTATGTTGTTGTGAAGAAGAAAGAAAATTAATAAGAAAAAAAAACTAAAAATACACATTTATGAAAATTTCAAAAATAAAGTTTTATTATCTGTGTTGGTCCTCACTCTCTCTAAGAGAATGAGATACACTCACTGTGCCACGTAAGTGTCTAGGGAATAAATTATTTTAGTTTTAAACAGTTTAGGGGGTGATAAGACACCCGTGAAGTTGGAGTGTGTAGTTGGGATTTCGGATATAGATTAAGGGAATTTAGACCATTTTCTTTTTTTTTAATGAAAAATCAAACCAAACCGGCCAATGTACACCCCTACCCACAGCTCACCGCTCCTTTTTCATTTTTCTCTCTTCGCTATTATTTCATCGTTGTTGCTCTCATGTTGCTGCTCTTCTTCTTCATCATCATCATCATCATTCTTTTTGTTGTTGTTCATCATTATCTTCTTCTTTGCTTGTCGTGACATTCACATTGTTGGTATAGCTGCTATCGGACCAAATTTCATTCCTATATCACTAGGCGTTACTTTATAGGTGATTTTGATAAGTAAACAAATGATTTTTAGTCTAATTTTTCATCTGAGTATTTTGAGTGTTTCTTCAATAATTTACAAGCACATATCCAATATGTAAGTGTACAACCCAGACCGTCGTGATTGGCACCCACACTAACCCTTCGGGATAACCACTACTACAACCCAACCAAACAACTAAACCATTTGAGTTACGGAAGCAAGTTAAATACTAAGGAAAGAAATAGGGAGTTCCCATAAACTCCAAACAAAAGTCTATCAACTAAAATAAATGCGGAAAAATATACCTAGAACCTGAAAGTCAATGTACCAACACATCTAAAGTTCAACAAGTCTAAACAAGAAGAGATATAACCCCGAACTAATGAACTACTAACTAACTTCTTTTCAGGTTGGCAAACAGCACCCTAAAGAGGAAGAGTATCTTATTCTTATAGACCTTTCCATAATTTACCTTCAACTGGTAATGCTAGAATAGGTGCGGTGGTTAAAAGAGTCTTGAGGTTTTGGAAGCTCTCCTCACATTTTTTACTCCATTCAAATGGGATCTCCTTTTTGGTCAAATTAGTCAAGTGAGTGGTAATAGAAGCAAAGTTCTTCACAAATCGACGATAGTAGCTAGCGAGCCCCACAAAATTCCTAACTTCAATCACAGAACTTGGCCGAGCCCAATTATTTACCGCTTCAATCTTTTGGGGATCTACCATTACCCCTTCTTATAAACTATATGCCCAAAAAATGCAACAGAAGTCAACCAAAATTCACACTTAGAGAATTTAGCATACAACCTTTGTTTCCCAACAACACCTAGAACAATACGAAGATGGTCGGCATGCTCTTCCTCACTTTTCGAATAGACCAAAATATCATCAATAAAGACTATCACAAACGATTCAAGATATGGCTTGAACACCCCATTCATTAAACTTATAAAAGTTACAGGCGCATTAGTCAAGAAAAAATACATAACTAAAAACTCATAGTGCTTATAGCGGGTTCTAAACGCCATCTTGGGCACATCCTCAAGCCTAATTTTCAACTGATGGTAGCCAGACCTTAGATCAATCTTGGATAAAACTGATGCACCTTGCAATTGGTCAAAAAGATCATCTATTCGAGGCAAAAGATACTTGTTTCGAATAGTGACCCTATTCAATTGCCGGTAATCTATACACATTCTCATACTACCATCCTTTTTCTTAACAAACAAAACTAGGGCACCCCATCGGGAAGCACTAGGTTGAATAAATCCCTTATCAAAAAGCTCTTGGATTTGAGCCTTAAGCTCTTTTAATTTCGTCGGAGCCATACGATATGGATAAATAGAAATGGGGAGCGTAACAGGCTCCAAGTCAATGCAAAAATCTATATCTCTATCCGGAGGTATACCAGGCAAGTTAGTAGGACACACTTCTCTAAATTCTGACACCACATGAATAGATTCAATAGATGGAGTCTCAACCTCAACATCCCTAATGTGAGCCAAATAAGCCAAACAACCCTGCCCTACCAGTTTTCTAGCCCGAATAAAGGATATGATCTTAGGTTGCTTAGGCTTGTACACCCCTTCCCACTCAAACTTCTCCCTTCTTGGAATTTCTAGAGTTACAGACTTAGTATTACAATTTAACACAACATAATAGGGGACAACCAAGTCATGCCTAAGATAATATCAAAGTCAGTTATATCCAAAATCACCAAATCAGCCCAAGTATGAAAACCCATAAACAAAATAGGACAAGTACGATAGACATGAGTGACTATGACTGACTCTCCAACTGGGGTAGAAACATGGATATCGGAATCAAGTATATCACAAATCATATCAAACTTTAAGGCAAATCTCACGGAGACATAAGAATAAGTAGAACCCGGATCAAATAACACATTAGCCATCCGATCACATACAAGAATAGTACCTGTGATCACTGCGTCAGACGCCTCTGCCTCATTCTTGCTCGGAAATGCATAACATTAAGCCCTATCATCTTGACGAACCATTTATCTGCCTTTTTGCACCTTACCTCTGACTGCATTACCATTTCCTCTACCTCCTCAGCCTCACTGATTACCTCCTCGCCCACCTTGTGGATGCCCTCGAACATTATTACCATTCCCTATGGGTAGCACTTCTCTAGACTGTTGCTGCGCGGAGTCCAACACACGTGGGTGAGGACAATCTCTCCTCATATGCCAGGCTCTCCACAGTTGTAACACGTACGATCAAAAGATGGCCTACTGCCCGCTGAAGGTGCGACTCCCTAGCTATCTTGAATCAAATTATGAGATGGAGTACACAAGTAATTACCTGTAGAGGCGGGCATAGCGGACTGAATTGGGTTGGCTGCAAGCGTTGGCCTCCCTGAACCTCTAGAATAAGAACCTTGAAAGTTGCCTGAATTCTTGGCCCTTTTTGTCAATGCCTTAGCCTGATTAGCTCGCCTCAACCCCTCCACTTTCTTAACATAGTCTGTTACCTCATTAAAGCTCCTCCCTGCAGAATTCATATGAACAAATAATACTTGTAACTCAGAATTTAGTCCCCTAATAAATAACCGGATCCTCTCCTCCTCAGTAGTCACCAATTGAGTAGCATATCTAGACAAGGCATGCAACTTGGCCTCATAAGCAACCACAGGCATACCACCTTGCTCCAAAGCCATGAACTCATTCTTATTGCGATCCCTCAAAGTCCTAGACACATACTTCTCTAGAAACAAAGCATGAAATTAGGTCCAAGTAAGTGAAGGTAAAGTAGAAGATCTGCATTCCATATAAGCTCTCCACCACTGTTTGGCCTCACCTTGAAGCTGAAAAGTCACGAACTCAACCCCATGTTGATGGAAAATTCCCAACTTATGAAGCCTTTTATAGCAGTCTAAGATAAACTCATAAGCATCCTCATTCTCAGAACCAAGAAACACATGAGGCTTTAGCTTCAAAAACTTGGTCAACATTTCATGCTCATTACCAGTCATAACAGAACCGAACAAAGGACGGAAGAAAGCATCATTACATCCCGTTCCACTCGTCTTGGGCACAGTTCTAGCAATAGGGGGATTAGCGGGAGCTTGAGTTGCTTAGAACAAAAGGAAGCACTCCAAGACCAACCAACCCTTTGAAGGATGACATGATCTGTTGAGCTAAAACTGGATCTATGGGAGGAATATCGGTAGTCTCAGCCAGCACCTCTTCCTCTTGTCCCACGTCCTCAACGTTGTCAACCTCGATATCCTCTTCAATCTCTTCGTGATGTACGAGAAGGTCTCATTTTGGAGAATATTTTTGACTGATACCCCATCTCTAGCAGGCGCCACTCTTCCATGGTCTCTACCCCTAGCTCTTCCTCTACCCATGCCTCGACCGCGACCTCTCGTTGTAGATTTCTAAGCTGGAGCATTGACGGGAGCTACGGGCCTGACGCCGTTGAATCTAGTGTTAACCATCTGTGGACAGAAAAGTGAAGGAGGTTAGATACCAATTTAAATCGTCAGATACCAATTGGAATCAAGTAATAGCATGAAAGGAGACAAGAGAAACAGAGAGATTTCCTAAAGTGCTATAGCCGCTTGAAGAAAAGTAAAGGTGTACCCGTACCATTCCGCAAGACTCTACTAGACTCTACTAGACTTGTTTTGGTACTCTATTAGTCCTTTGAATTTGATGAGTATACATGAGTTTGAGGTGTCATGTTGATGAAAAGATTGACTTCATAGTGATAGTCAGGGCTGACTGAGCATAATGGTAATAAGAGTTTGTGATGAGATGCAACTATATAATAAGATTATTGGTTAAGCGAATTTTGTATAGTAATTACGACTTGCGAGTATCTAGGGTTGTGGCCTTCTAATATTTGGTGAGTAACGTGGTTATATGGAAAGTTTTCAGATATGGTGGGACACCACTCGAATAGAATTTAAAGAGCTGGAGTCATAATGAAGAAATAAATAGTTGGATGTAGTACAACCTTTAAAGAGAGGCGAGATCAAGAATATTTTATTTGATTGCAAGGGCTAAAGAGGTATCTTCAGAGGGGTAGATAATTCGGTTCAGAGACGTATGATTTCATTCCTTTTGTTGTGGCTATGGTAATAGTGTCACGGGTCCATCAGATTGGTTAAAAACTATTGAAAAAGATTTGAGAAATGAGTGTACAGGCATAAGCTCGAGTGTGATGATAAGTGCTTTGTTTTTGTTTTTGAGTTTAGTAATCAGTACGATTGAAATTTTAGCAAAAGATATTGTAAGATCGATGGAGATGCGATTAATGATAAACGAAGATCCATGAATTCATAAAAATCTTCAGGTATAAGCTAATGTTGATAGATAAGGAGATTGTGTTATACAGTTGAATTTACGATTCAAAATTTTCATTGTAAGTCTACATTCGTAGTGATATATTTTTTCAAGGTATGAATTTTTAAGGTGAGAAATGATCAATTGTATCAGATGTTGAACCTTTGAAAGGACTTACACTTGGTTTAAGTCGTAAAGTTTATTACTTTTGATTGCTAAAGTACCTAAGAAATGTTTTCATTTAAAAGTGCTGGTTTAGAGTAAGGTAAATGGTCGGAGCGTTCATGATGGTTGTTAGTATTGAGAGTGTGGACTTCAGTGGAATGATGTGAAGAGTATGTGGAGTCAACCCAATGGAAATGACTGGTATCGACTCTTCAAAGGAAAACCTTTAGTGTTATTCCATAAAATTCTTATGTGGCCATCTATTTCATTTTGCACACGGTGGTAAGTATGTTGGACTAGCTATGCTCACATGTTTTTTCACTTTTGTGTGGATCCCTAGTGGTGGATCAGGGGTACCAATCATGCGATGTTCTCTGGTTGAGTGGGATGATTAGGAATATTTGGTTATTTCAGATGACATATTTGGTGTTGTCTTGGAGTTGTTAAAGTATTTCAGTGGTTCTACATGTACCACCTTCCTTATGAGAATTCATAAAAGAGCTACCATGCATAATTATGTTTGCCCGACAATCTTAATATTCATCTTGTCGTCGAGGTCATGTAACGATTATGTGTGGTTGAATATGGAGATCATTGGGTCCAATTCCACTGTACTTAAGGGTAATCTACAATCACAATTGCTAAATCTAGTATTTCAATAGTTTTGTTAGGGGGTTTGTATGCTTGGATATACCCCTCAATAAGTATCTGATGTCTAAAGACCATTTTTTTGTAACTTAAGCTTATGGAAATTTATGTTGGGAGATGGAGATGTTGTTAAGAACTATGATTGTTGGGTATTATGAGTGTGTGTTGGTTAGTTCAGGTTCACTTCTAGTTGTAGTGAGTATTGATTTGGATTTTTATCATGCTTAAGTGCTAAAGGATTAGTCCGGATGATGGTGTCAAGGTCCTTGATAACATGTTGCAAACATATGTACAAGCAACTTTGGTGGTTGTTGGGTATCGCTTTTGTTGTTAGTTAAGTTTACATACAACAATAATTATCACTCGAGTATTGAGATGACTTCATGGAGGCATTGTATAGGAGGATGTGTAGGTATTCAATTGGTTGGTTTGAGGTTGAAGGTGTGAAACCCTTAGGGGGTTGATTTGGTGAAAGATGCTCAAGATAAGGTGAGAAGCATCCAACCTAACCTTCTAGCAGCCCAGAGTCGACAGAAAAAGTATGCGGGAAAGTATCCCTAGTTATTCGATGACTCGTGTACTACTCTACTCTTACCTTAGCTAATTTTTCCTAGTTTATAACTCAGAGATGAGTGATAGGTAAATTGGTATCTATTGTAATGACTTGTTCCCGTTATTATGGAAAAGCCAATGGGGAATGAATTTGGGTTAGAAAACTTTTGAGTAGTGACTTGAAAAATTGTAGCCTAGTCTAGATTTGGACAAAATTTGAGTCAGGCGAGGTCTAGCGAAATCTGGTAATGAATGGGGGATCTAATTATGAATTTGATCACATAAGTGGATAGACAAGACGTTAAGGAGCCTGTACGACTTTACATAATCAAATTCGGGTTGGTAGAACTCCCGAAACTAATCTTAGCGTGACCAGGTAGTTTTTGAATGTCAGGGTTGAAGGTGTGTTGTGAAATGGGGGTTTGAAACTCTAATTATGACTCTCTGTCTCTGTGTAAGTCGCTAGGGTAGGGACGTTGTGGCGGGTTGGGTCCCGCTATGATGGGCCAATCGCGACTTAAGTCGGGATTAAACCCCAAAAACGTTATTTTTCTGTAAGTTTCGTTCTTGAGAGCTAAGAGACGACCCAGGGATATTTCTTGAAGGTTTTCCACCTCTTCTAGCACTAAAGGTAAGGATTTTACTCCCCTAATCCATTTTTTTATCCGTAGAACTTAGATTCTTGGTTAATTATTATTGGGGGAGGGTTTTGGACTGAATTTGATGGTGGGAAAAAGCCTTAGTTGCACCTTAGGATCATGAGTTTGGTCTTGGGTTATTGGGTTTTTTATAATCCGGGTAATTAGACCTTAATTAATTAATCCTTGCATTAAATTGTTGTTTGTAGACCTAGAACTAGCGAAAAGAATCTGGAAAGGGAAGATTCAAGTGCCTTAGGGGAATTCAAGCTTGGTTTCGAGGTAGGTAATGGTTTGATTTCATGTTTGTGAGATATATGTTGGTAATTGCTTCCTTGTAATGCATATATTTATGTAAATGAAGCATTGCTGATCAAACCTAATGAAAAAAGTATGAATGAACAATTGTATGCCATGATTCAACACTTGATTGTATGATTTGAGTATGTACATATGAGTGTGATTGTGATTATGGTTGTGTTGAATGGATCGGGTGTCAATTTCCGACATACTAACTGGGATCGGCTGTCACGTTCCGACACTTACATTGGATCGGGTGTCATGTTTCGGCACATATATTGGATCGGGTGTCACATTTTGGCACACTAATTGGGATTGGGTGCTACGTTCTGATACACTAACAGTTTGGGTATGGGTTCCATCAGAGGACCATTGAATTGTCATATTCACTTATTAATGAGAATGCAGATTTGTACATTACTCTTGAAATAATAACTGTGCATATATTCTGTACATGTCATGTTTACTATGTTGTGACTGCCTATATATGTTTCATTCAATGGGATAGCTGCGTGATCCTTACAGTACATTGTGGTTGTGTACTGATACTGCACTTGCTCATTCTTTGTTGAGTACATGACATCTTCAGGAGGCTATTGATAGACCTCATCTAGGAGATCAGTGATCGAGATCAGATTTCAAGGGTGAGCCAGTTCTTTTAGGCTGCCACGAATAGTCCATTCTCTTCGGACTCAAACTATTGTTTAGATGTTTCTTATGCTTAATTTTGGGTTGTACCCATTTTCTTAGACTTGTTGAATTTAGATGTTTCGGTACAATGACTTTCAGGTTCTAAGGGTTAAACTTCCGCATTAGTTTGGTTAGTTATTTGTTAAAACCTTTGGAGTTTATGAGAACTCTATATATTTTTTGCATTTAAACCTGCTTCCGTATCTTTAAATTTTTAGTTTATTGTTGAGTTGCTTAGTTGGGTTGTAGTAATGGTTCTCCCACCGGAGGGTTAGTGTGGGTATCAATCACGACTGTCTGGCTCATGACACTCCAACTCAAGCAACAACAAACATTTGGTAATTTGACCTTGGTAGTTACACTAAGAAATACTGAGGTACGAACCAGTATGTGTAGCATTCTCGATGATATCTCTTCATTAGTGGTCCTATATGATACCGGTAGAGTATCAATATACCGACAGAGTATCACAGATGATTAAGCTCACTCCTATATGATACCGATATGGTATTAATATACCAACAAAGTGTCACAAAGGATTAATTCATAGTAGTGATGTTGATGTCATGTTGACAGAATGTGCGAAATAAGAAAGGAGAAAGTGGGGTAAGCATTTAAATTGGTTGGGTCACCGGTCCATTAAGCCTAAATAGATGGATACATTATTAAACTAGTAAAAAATTCTAAGATAATTATTTAAAATATCCATATTTTATAAATATTAGTAAAAATATCAAAATGTTAATATTTTAGAAAATATTGTGTATCCTAATTTAGTTCCTATTTTATCTCACCTTAATTACACGTTTTCCAACTCATTCTCTCTCATATGTTTTTTTTTAAAAAGTATTCTCTCTCACTGATTTCTTTCTTCAAGTTCAAATTCTTCTTCATCTTTAAATTTCCGCTTCTCTCTCTTCCGTTATTTTAATTTTTTTTCTTCAAAAATTGGAAAATATATCTTTAAAGATATTCACAACAATCCCTTTGATTAAAGTATGCATCTTTATCCGATTTTTAGGTTTGTTTACTGATTTTATTTTTGTTTAATTTTTTTTTTAAAAATGTTTGTAATTGAGTATTAAATTGACCAATTTTGTTTAAGGCTTGAAAACCACAAAATCACTCTCTAATGGCCGAATCTAAGAGGTTTACAAGAGGTATCCAACTTAATCAAAAAATTTCTTGCGATTTTCCATCCTTTAATCTATGTATTATTCAAGAAATAGCGGATAATGTAGGATCCGCTGCTAAAATGACGAAAGAAGACGGTCGAAGAGTTGGTGTTTGCATCCTTTTGTATTCTGAATCTTCTAAGAGGTTTCTTAATTTTTGTATTCATTACAGTTTTTTGAGTGGCCTGATTTTTTTTGTAGTCTGAATCTTTTTGTTATGTTGTATTTGGTATTCATTACATAATCTAAGTGTTCATTGTTTATTGTATTTTGAATCTGATTGGGTAGTTACACATTTGTATTCATTAAAGAAATTGAGTGATCTGGTGTATTTTGTATTCTGAATTTGTATGGTATGTCGTATTTTGTATTCTGAATATTTTTGGTATGTTGTATTTTGTATTGTTTAGAGAATATGGGTGGTTATTTTTTTTATTGTATTCTGCATCTAAGTGGGCAGTTACACTTTTGTATTAATTACATAAATTGAGTTTTCTGTTATATTATGTATTCTGAATTTAAGTGGTATGTTGTATTTTGGTATTCAATATCAAATTCAGTTTACATCTTTGTTGAATTTGTATTTATAGATTTAACCTTGTTTTCATTCTGAATTGTTTATTTGCTTCATTTTGTATTTTATTATAGGCAGCATAATCAAGAGCTTGATGCCGGAGTCATTAGTGATAGTGAGGCACCTCCGAGGCATAAACAGTCCTCACATAGTTTGCGATGATATTGAAACAATTTGAAATACAATAATGGTTTATTTGTAATTTGGTTAATCTTGCTTGATTCTAAACTATTTTGTCTAATATACATTTATCTTTTTGTAGTAGTTTATTCTGCAAAGTCGTCGTTTTAATCTTATGAAGTTTTGATTTATCATTAAAAAGGTTTGACATATATTACTGTATTTCATTAATTGCATATTTTGTATCTCTTCATAGAGTACTAATTATAAATGGTTATGGCTTGAAATAAACTAAAACAAGGCGGATTCGTTAGTGATGTTTCAAATACGGATAAAATTTGAGTTGACACGATTATTCCTATACAATTTAATTAGAATTTGAATTCATAATTTAAGACCTAAATTACCAAATTGTAATCTATTTTTGTATTCATTCCATCTATATTCATCAACAGTTTTTTTGGTATTTCATTTTGCTCATCTTGTATTTAGGTTTCACTTTATGTGCCAAAAATATTTCCAGTTATTTAAAAATTTGTGTGCCAAATGGTATACCAACAAGGGTTGTATTCAATGTATTTTATTATTTTGGAATTTAATTTCAAAATAATACAACTTTAAAGATATGTATACAATTTGATTTAACACCATTATTTTCTAACACAATTTAATAAAAATTTGAATTCATAATATAAGACCTAAATTACCATATTTTTAGTTTATTTTTATATTCATTCTATCTATATTGACATTTTGAAAATTTTCTCAATTATATATGAACAGTTTTTGTATATCATTTTGCTCATCTTGTATTTTTCACTTTATATACCAAAAAAAAATATTCCAGTTCTTTTAAAATTTGTGTGCCAAATGGTATACCAACATGGTTTGTATTTAATGTATTTCACTTTACAACTTTGTATTTCTTATAAATTAATTAGTCTTCATAATTATATACTTTGTTTGTTATATTCTACACATCATTAAAGACTAATCAGATCAATATGTTCCTTTTAAAAATTGATAATGAAACTATGTGGACGCTGCTCTGTGGTTTATTTTTTATTTTGTAATTGATGATAATTTTAAGTGATATGCTCCTTTTTAAAAATATTTTTTCCCCTAAATTTCTCCTTTATGTTATTAAACAATTGTATTCTTTCAATTAAAACAAATAACAACAACATAAATAAGATAAATAACAAACTACAATTTTGAATTTTTTAATAAATATTGAAAGTGTGGCTAAGGTGTCCTATTAAATGCTAAAATATTGACATTTTGAAAATTTTCTCATAATAGATTGGGTTGCGTCCATTTTTGGTAAATAATTTCCCAAGTGGGTCCATTTTGTGTAGTTTTTCCTTACTTTTAGTAGAGTAGTGATATAGAAAGTTTTAATAAAGAAGTAATTAAATTACATTTTAATATTGGGAAAGTTACGTAATTACACGACTTAATATAACATAGATTGTGTTTGGTATGAAGGAAAATATTTTCTTAGAAAATAAGTTGATTTCTAACTTATTTTCTAATATTTGGTTGGTGAGTAAAAATATTTTTTAGTGTTTGGTTGACGAATGAAAAAATATTTTCCAGAAAATATTATTTATTTTTGGCTAAAGAGTAGAAAGTAGTTTTTAGGAAAATAATTTTTGAATCGGAAACCAATCTCGATAACTGAACCAGAACCCGACCCCAACATTCGAACTAGGACACGACCCTGAAGATTGATTCTCAATCCGACCCTGAGATCTGGCCCAGGATTTGGCCCTGACTTTTCACTCGAGACATGACATTTGAACTGGGATTTGACCTTGACCCCGATCCCAACACTCAAACCTAGAGACAACCACGATAATTGATCTGAAATCCGATCCCGATATTCGACCCAAGACATGACCTCCAACACACGACACCTAACTCTGACCCAACAGCGATACCCCAAAAATATTTTCAAAATAAACTTTGTTAAGAAAATTGAGGGAGGGGGGGGGGTGGTAGGGGTCGGAGTAGGGTAAAAAATGAAATGTTTAAAATTTAAAATATTTTTCAAGAACAAATTTTTAATTTTCTTTTTTCGGGGGGGTGGGGGTGGGGGTTGGGGTGTGGGGGTGGTGGTAGGCGGCTGGTAGGAGGGTAGTAGGGGGGCTTGTAAGGTGGTCGGTTTATGGATGAAGTAAAAC